>VZRS01013854.1:389-36437 GCA_013398055.1 Ifrita kowaldi
GGAGGGGAAGGAGCCGTGAGGGGAAGGAGGCGTGAGGCCATGGCGGACATGCGGCCGGTAATGGCGGACGCGGCCTCACCGCCCGCAGCGCTGCCTGCACGGCACCGAGCCGACTGCGGGCGGTCGGGCAGCGCCTGCGGAGCGCCGCGGGTTCCGCCGGGGACCCCGCAGCCCCAGCCCCAGCCCCAGTCCCGGTCCCGGCCCCGGCCCGGCGCAGCGCTCACCCATCTTCTCCGCGCGGCTGCCGAGCGAGAAAAGAGGGAGGAGAGTCCGCGCCCGCCGCCTATAGCCGCGCCCGGCAGGACCCGCGCGGGCTGTCCGCGCCGTGCCTGACCAAAACACCGACCGGCACCACGCGGGGCGGCCCGGCGAGCAGGAAGGCCGCCGGTTCGAGTCCCGTCAGGGCGGCGCAGCCAGGACCCCAGCCCGGGTGGGAGCCGCGGGTTCGAGTCCCGGCGCCGCGGGTTCGAGTCCCGGCCTCAGAGAACACCGAGAAAGAAAACTTTGGGATAAAGGTTAGACGGAGAAACCCGACATCGGTTTATTACAGCACCGCATGCATTGTGGGCCTCTCTTCCAATCCCCCGCACCGAGGTGCTCACTTCTGTAGATTATGTACCGTTTGTTACACGAACGTGCTTTTACGTTCCAAAAGCGTTGCGCCCGTTTCCAAAAAGCTTTCTACACACGCTGATCAACTTCACAGCTCTTATTACACATGCAGGCGTGTGCCCCAGCTCTTTGCACCCTCACCTGGCCACAGGGACGAGTTGATGTCTGGTGGCTGTGCCTGGTGACCTTTCCCACCAAACCAGACTCCCCAGAGGAACTCCTGATTATTTACTGGCGTGCAGAATTGCCGATGAAAGATCATCTGATAATTATTAGTGACACGTAAAACCGCAGGTTTTGTTTATTCGGGTGGGCCCGTGTTCCCACGGAGGCCTTTCGGCATCGCTGCTATGGAGGGTTGAAGTCCCGGAGGTCGCGGGTTCGAGTCCTGCGGGAGGCAGGCGGTGGGCCGGGCAAGGACCGTGCCCAGGTGGGGCTCAGAGCAGGATTCCTGCCTGGAAGGAGCCTGCACGGAGGTGGGATTCAGATCTTCTCCCCGGGAAGAAGCAGCAGGTCAAGAGAAAACGGCCTGAATTTGCAGCAGGAGAGGTTTGGGTTGGATTCTGGGGAATTCCTTCCTGGGAAGGGCTGTCCAGCTGTGGCACAGCTGGCCCGGGCAGGGGCGGAGTCCCCATTGCTGGAGGGATTTAAAACCCTGTGGATGTGGCACCTGGGGACATGGCTCGGGGTGGCCTTGGCAGTGCTGGGGGTGGTTGGACTCGCTGGTTTTATGGATCTTTTCCAGCCTAGATGGCTCTGTGATTCTTACTTCCAGCTTTCCATGGAATCATGGAATGGTTTGAGTTGGGAGGCACCTTGAACCCCATCCAGTGCCACCTTTCCATGGGCAGGGACACCTCCCACTGTCCCAGGGTGCTCCAAGCCCTGTCCAACCTGGCCTGGAACATTTCCAGGGATCCAGGGGCATTGCGGCTTTAATTATTGCGCTGCCCGCAGCCAAGTCCTGTGACACAAATGAGCTTGTACTTCTCAGTTTTGAAGGCTGGCTCAGTCCACGCTGCCAAGCTGCATCAATCCAAATCAGGAACGTTCCCTTCCCTTTTGAGAATGGCTCTGAAGAGGCAGTAATTGCATATAAACACATATTTCTTAACACAGCCTGTGCTCACGGCTTAAGTAGAAAACGCACATTTTGTGTGTTTGCGTAGGGCTACATTCAATCTTTACAGAATAAGTAATAAAAAAATTTTAAATATTGTAAGAATCCAACCTGCCCCCGCAAAAGAAACCTCAAGCAATCCCAAACAAAAACCATAAACCCCACCAACACCTGGAGGAGGAAACATTACTGTGATAAAAAGCAGCTCTTGAAGATGGAGTTCCAATGTTGGAATGCAGTTTCTGTTTGAGAATTTTAAAACCAGGGAAGTTTGTCTTGTGAAAATGCTGCAGCTTTGCTTTACAGTGTTAGGAATATTAGGAATACTTAAAAGCTGACTAGGAAGGCAATTGGCGAATATAACATAAATGTACCATAACAAACTGGCATTTATTGGACAAATACTCATTAAGAGGTGAAAATCTGGGGAAGAGAAGGTTTGCCATGAAGCTGCTTTGGGGTTTGCTCTTTCTTTTTAAACTTCACCAGGACTTTGGGACACTTCTGTTAAGACAACTTTTCTTCTTATCACCGCATTCTTCAAAATTAGTGCAGGGGTTTTCTTTGATCCAGTATGTCGTGGACCACACAGTCTCTTCCTCATTCCCGTCCCTCTCCTGAAGGGGAATTGTACCAAAAATGGGTTCAGATAAGAATAGTTTAATAACTGAAATAAAGTCAGTAATAAGAGTTAAAAACAACTGTTTTAGCGAAGTGAGACAACAAATGAGAATAAAGCCAATTAAGGCTAATGAGTGAGAGGTGTGCAGGCACAGGTGGCCTCAAGACGTGTCCCTTGAAGGTGTCCTGTGGCAGGGGGTGGGAGCACGGTGACCACAAGTGTCCAACCCAAACCATTCTGTGATTCTGGGACCTACAGAGAGTCTGGGATGCCTGCCTTTTCCAGGAGCTGCCCTGGGCAGCCCTCAGGGCACCGTGGGCAGCTGTTCTCCTTGGAGAGCACCAGTGCTGCCAGATAAGCGCTTCTAAAATTAAATGTCTCGGTTGGCCAAGCAGACAAATCCACCCAAAATCCCACCACTTATCCTAAAACTCCCGGTATAATCTGATCTCTGATGCCTGGCATCCTGCAGCGCTGCACAACCAGGGACAGCTGGGCTGTGACACACACTGGGCTTTCTGTGGGGTTTTTTTGGGGTAGTTTCCCCCCCGACCCTTCCCTGAAGGTGGAGGTAGGCCTGGAGTCCGCATGGGGATTTCTCAGGGATGGGATCCTTTGGGGACGTGGGGAAGGGTGCAGGGACCAGAAGGTAATCCCAGAATCCCAGACTGTTTTGGGTTGGATGGAACCCTGAAGCCCATCCATTCCCACCCGTGCCATGGCAGGGACACCTTCCACTGTCCCAGGCTGCTCCCAGCCCCAATGTCCAGCCTGGCCTTGGGCACTGCCAGGGATCCAGGGGCAGCCACAGCTGCTCTGGGCACCCAGGGAAGCAGGAAAGAGTTGTAACAAGATTAATTTTTGTCTCCCATCACAGAAGGACGCAGGAAGGCTTTTTGGCCTGATTAGTTTCCCAGAGGGAGGATTGTGCTGGAACTGAGACAAGATTTTTCTGTATTTAAAGGCCCGTTTTCTGTCCGTGCCTCCGTAGCGTTGTCAGTGCGCTGCGGATCAGAACAACAACGATATCTTAGATTGAAAGGATGCACTGATGTGTTCAGTGCTGACACCTGTACAGTGGCTGACACCTCACACTTTAGTTAATTTAGGAGGCTTCGTGGTGACCTGACGTGGCACTGGGAAGTGACTGCAAACAGCTGGAGATGATCTGTGCTGTGTGCGCCCGAGGAGACGCAGCCACAGGGAGAAATTATCCATCTCTACGGCAGGCAAACCCAGCGTGTGCACAACTGCTGCAGCACCAGGCAGCACAGCTGCCAGCCCAGGGTGCCCAGGAGCGTCCCTGTGGTCACTCTGTGTGACAGGGGGTGGCTGGACAGCGGTGACATGCTGGGGATGGGCAGGGTGCCACGTCTGGCCTGTCACTCTCTGACTGCTTCACAGGTCTGACAGAGCTGTGAGCCTGACTTCAACTGAATATAATTACCTTTCCTGTGAGGTAAATTAAAAAAAAAAAGCATTGTTTAAAGTACAGTGTGCCGGTTTGGCCAAAATCTAGCAATATATCCTCTGAGAGAAAANAAGAGCTGCAGTGCCTCCTTCCTGGGGATGGGAATGTCTGGGCTGCCTCGGTAGGAGATGGGGAGCAGACAAGTGGCACCTTTCTGCCTGATCATCCCAGGAGGAGTTCTGCATCAGGAGCAATCACCACCACCATCTCATCTCCAAATGGGGGGGGGAAAAAAGATGATAAACAGCAGTTTAACCTTTTCTTCTTGGAATGCTGGACACTTTTAGCCTATCATAGCCCATCCTGTGGGCTGCAAACAACAGGACAGGGGGAAATCTGCTCAGGCTGGGCCAGGGGAGGCTCAGGTTGGACATCAGCAGGAATTTCCCCATGGAAAGGGTGCTCAGGCCTTGGCAGGGGCTGCCCAGGGAGGTTTGGAGTGCCCATCCCTGGAGGTGTCCAAGGAAGGGCTGGAGGTGGCACTCAGTGCTCTGGGCTGGGGACAAGGTGGGGACTGGGCACAGCCTGGACTCCATGGTCTGGGAGGGATTTTCCAATCTCAGGGATTCTGGGATTCTGTTGACTTCCCATTGACTTTGCCCTGCAGGTGGTTCATTTCTGGCCTTTGTGGCCACAAAATGTTCAAAAATGAAGCTTTTTCCGGTTGATTTCCACATAAACCAGACAAAAGTACAACAACTGTGCAATTGAATCACAAGGACTCCCCTAACCCTGCCCTTGTCAGGACTGCTGTATGCAAGGCTCTACTCAGACTTTCTTTTAAAGCCCAATAATGCAGAGATGCTGATTTTGTCATCATTCTTCACCAGAATGAGGATCTAATTTCTTTTTAGGAATCAAGTGTATTTGTTCATGCTGGAACCTCACAAAAACCCAGCATTTGTAAGAAATGTTGAATTGCTGTTATTATCAGCAAGAGTCGAGGGGTGAGGAAAGACTTTTCTTCTTGCTCTTTGCTTCACCATTATTTCAGGTGATTACTGATTAGTGATTTACTATCAGCACCCCTGGCATTAATATACACTGAGGAAGTCAGGATATTTGCACTGATTTGTTCTGGTTTAACCTATGTTGGCAGTTTGGTGTTCAGTGTTTTCTGGGTTGTCTGTTTATGCTACTTTCTTCCACTTTCTCTGCCCTCGAAGGACACATTTTTTCATTCTTTTGGGCCATACTGGTTTGTATTTCAGAGATTTTGTATTTCTTAGCTTTTACTCCCAATTGGGTGAAGAACACTCGGGAAATGGATGCACATGGATCAAATCTCAAGGCACCACCAGAAAGCCTCTCTGTGCCTTTCCCTCCACTTATTTAGGACTCAGGAGGGCTGAGGCATTGAGCAGTGACATTTGTGACCTCAGACTGCATAGAAGAGTCTGTGAGGCTTCTGTTCCTTCCCAGGGCTGCTTAAGTTTTTTACCTGAGCCCTGTGTCTGTGCTGGTGTAATTGTTGTAAGCTTAGCATCATGCATTCCTAGTGCTTCTCAGAAAATTTCGGGGTTATTTTCAAGTGGTTTCTGCTTAATCCTACGTTCCCTCATCTCATTTTTCAATCTGGGATTCTCACATAAGTATCTTTACTCCTCCTTAAATTGGATAGAAGCTGCTCTACGGAGGACAAGCTGTTGGGGGATTTCTGAGATGAGCAGATACCCTCTGCGTCCCAGAAGGAGAAATGAATTAAGATGGCAAATCCTTTTTAATGGTTGCAATGCTAAACCCCCAGTCCTTCTCTAATATCTGGAAAGCAACAGGCAGGAGCTGTTAATCAGCAGAGTGAAGCTTCACTGAGTGGTCACGGCAGCAGATAGCAGGACAGGAGTGGGTGTCTGATGCCTACAGATTGGTGCGTGGCTGTGTCCTGCCTGGTATTGAAGGGTTTTGGGAATGGATTATCTTTAAGGTCCCTTCCAACCCAAACCATTCTATGACTCCATGATTCTCAGGGGTACCACAGTGTGTGACCCACAAACGTCTTGAGAACGACCCAGAGCCAACCCCCGTGTTCACAGTGATGTGTGTGGGCTTTGCTGTCTCCATCTGGCAGCCCAGAAACAGACACTGCGATTCCCTGGGCATTCCACAGCGGTGGCCTGGCCTACAGCTCCCCACAGCCAGAGGGCAGGGCTGGATGGGATATTGGGAAGGAATTGTTCCCTGGGAGGGTGGGCAGGCCCTGGCACAGGGTGCCCAGAGCAGCTGTGGCTGCCCCTGGATCCCTGGCAGTGCCCAAGGCCAGGCTGGACATTGGGGCTGGGAGCAGCCTGGGACAGTGGGAGGTGTCCCTGCCATGGCAGGGGTGGGAATGGGTGACTTTTCAGATCCCTTCCTACCCAAACCAGTTAGTAATCTTAGAATTCAGAGCACCAAACAATTGATGCAGGAAGCTGGACACACAGAAACTGGATGAGTGCTGAAGAAAGGAAGGTGCTTCCAAACATTTGGCTCCAAAGCTTGCAGTGCGTTGCTTTCACATTTGTAAAGTCAAGATTTATAACACACATATATCTGCCTCATCTATATAATATATAGATGATAGGAGGTATTAAGAGAGTTCAAAATACACGCAATTCTTGCTGTGAACGGAAGGAGAAATTCCAGAGCTGCTTGTAAACATGACCCTCACTTCCCTCTAAGGTTAGGGTTAAGTACAGATCAGAAGTGAACCTCAGCGTGATTTCAGAGCCCGTCTGATCCAATTCCTTATTCCCCCTTAGCAAGCAGCTCTCACCCGGTACAATTTCCCCAGACCAAGTGATCACTGCGGCAGGAGGGATCTGGCAGGTGTGGGGGGCACAGGGAGGGCGGCTTGAGCGGGGATGGAGAGGGGATGGGGCAGGGATGGAGCGGGGATGGAGCAGGGATGGGGCAGGGATGGAGCGGGGATGGAGCAGGGATGGGGCAGGGATGGAGCGGGGATGGAGCAGGGATGGGGCAGGGATGGAGCGGGGATGGAGCAGGGATGGGGCAGGGATGGAGCGGGGATGGAGCAGGGATGGGGCAGGGATGGAGCGGGGATGGAGCAGGGATGGGGCAGGGATGGAGCGGGGATGGAGCAGGGATGGGGCAGGGATGGAGCGGGGATGGAGCAGGGATGGGGCAGGGATGGAGCGGGGATGGAGCAGGGATGGGGCAGGGATGGAGCGGGGATGGAGCAGGGATGGGGCAGGGATGGAGCGGGGATGGAGCAGGGATGGGGCAGGGATGGAGCGGGGATGGAGCAGGGATGGGGCAGGGATGGAGCGGGGATGGAGCAGGGATGGGGCAGGGATGGAGCGGGGATGGAGCAGGGATGGGGCAGGGATGGAGCGGGGATGGAGCAGGGATGGGGCAGGGATGGAGCGGGGATGGAGCAGGGATGGGGCAGGGATGGAGCGGGGATGGAGCAGGGATGGGGCAGGGATGGAGCGGGGATGGAGCAGGGATGGGGCAGGGATGGAGCGGGGATGGAGCAGGGATGGGGCAGGGATGGAGCGGGGATGGAGCAGGGATGGGGCAGGGATGGAGCGGGGATGGAGCAGGGATGGGGCAGGGATGGAGCGGGGATGGAGCAGGGATGGGGCAGGGATGGAGCGGGGATGGAGCAGGGATGGGGCAGGGATGGAGCGGGGATGGAGCAGGGATGGGGCAGGGATGGAGCGGGGATGGAGCAGGGATGGGGCAGGGATGGAGCGGGGATGGAGCAGGGATGGGGCAGGGATGGAGCGGGGATGGAGCAGGGATGGGGCAGGGATGGAGCGGGGATGGAGCAGGGATGGGGCAGGGATGGAGCGGGGATGGAGCAGGGATGGAGGAGGAATTGAGCGGGGCTGGAGAGGGCTGGAGCCGCGGCTCCGCCCGCAGTGTCCGACCCCGCCCCGCCCCGGCCCTGGAGCTGGGCGCTGATCGCTGATCGCTGATGTGCCGGGCGTGGAGCGGCTCCTCGCTTCCCCATGGACGGGACCGCTGCCCTGCGGCTCCTGCTGCTGCTCGCCTGCGCCGGGCTCGGCGGCTCCGAGGACCAAAGCCCCGCGGGGAACAGGTCGGTACCCGGGCGTGGTCGCGGAGCTGCGGCGGAGCCGGGTGAGCGCAGGTTTCAAACGCTGTCGTTCGTGCCGCGTTCAGGATGCCGGGACGTGGCTGTGGTTTCCCGTCCAGGTTTGGAAACACCCGGGGCTAGTGCAGAAATTAATTATATTGAAGCAGGCGGTGCGTTAGAGGTGTAACACAATTGACACAATTTTGTGAACGTGCTTTAAAATCGGGTGTTTTCTGTGCATCCGTCCCGCGTTTCATTACGTTTTAATGACTCTCGCACTGACTTTCCCTGGCCCCTGGGAAAACGGAGTTATAAATAGTGTAACAGCAAAAGAGGGTGAAAACTACTACGAGAAACACAGGCACGAAAATATCCTGCTTGTGTGTAATATTTGAAGCGTGAATTTAATATTGCAAGTGAGTATGAAACTTAAGGAATTACTGGAGATTTGGGTTTGTTGTCAGTCGTGCTGCTTCACCCTCTAATGAAACACAAACAGTGGGCCCAGATCACAGCAGGGGGAAGAGGGGACCTTACAGAGCCAAGCATTAGGGAAGTGAAAACAGCCTGAACTGTGTGAGTTGAATGATGCCCAAAGTCACCAAAAACACACAGAACAAACATGCTGATGAAGGTCGCAGCTGCCAGTGAAATCTGTGCATTTAAGGCAAGAAGAACATGTGGTGATTTGCTTAAGCTTGTATTAGGAGATCTGGTAGCCAGTTACTGATAAACAGTACAATATGTTTTCATTATATAGCTTACTTGCTGCTCTCCTCTGCCAGCCCTCAGATTTCTTACTGCTCTTCTTAGTATAATTCTTTTTTTTTTTTCAAATCAGACCAAAATCTGACAGAGAGCAAGCAGAGGAGCATTACCTGAACTTTATTGCAATAAATATTAACAGATAATGTCATTATCGTGATGCTGGTGAATTAAATGGGAATTTTGCCTCATTGGGAGTAGGATTGTGTCTGCAAAGTGTTAATTTACTAGAAGTACTATGAGTTCAATTTCCCTTTTTTGTATTAAAAATGGAAGCTTGAGTATCTTCTTGTTCTGATCCAGACCTTTTTTGAACATCCATTAAATTGCAAATCAAACCGCAGTAATCAGTGCATTGTAAAATATTTATGGAAATCTGTCTCCCTGTGTCAAATCAAATATTTGAAAACCTAAAGAGTTGTGGGTTTTGTAGATATTTCTTATTGATAGAACTTACACAGAGGCATTCAAAAGTCAGTGATGTTTTCTGTTAGGATGTTTCTTAGCAGGAACCAGCTCTTTCCCTGAGCCTGGTCTCTCCAAACTTACACATTTATAGTGTTAATAACTTCACTGAAATTCCTTATGCTGAGTGTCCCTAGGACTACAAGCAGTGCATTGCCCCCAGATGCTCCTCATCTTTCATAACTTTATTTTTAGTGCATTTGAGATGTTAAGGGCGATGCTATTGTCCAGTTAAATATTTCATGAATGAACTGAAACCAGTTCAGCAGCCAGCGAGGAATTCTGCAGCTGGAGATTATCAGTCTCAGGGAGATGACTCCGAAGTAACAGAAACACTGTTTCTGTAGATGTAGAGTGCATTTTCCCCTCTGGTGCAGTTCACCAGAGCACTAATGTGGAGAAGAGAAGTGTGGACATGGCATGAAAGCTGCCTGTGGCCTCCACTCTCAACCCTACCAAGTGCCAGGATTATTCATGTGGCTCATCTGATGGAGAAGACGCTGTTTACATGGAAGTCCTCAAGAGTCTTTATCAACTTTTGCAGACAAACAAGCCAGACTCAGTTATCTTATGTAGATGGATAAAGTCATCTGATAAGAGGGAATTTACACTTCTTTATACTTATAATCTTGTTTAATTGGGTTTTACATGGTGATTAGTCATTGCAGTGCTTTGTATTAGGGCTAATCCAATTTCATGTGGGTTCCTAACATACTTGGGATGGTGAATTCGACATACAACATACATGCCTGGGTGTATCTGGGAGAGTTGTTTACCAAGTGGTAAGAGAAAATATCAGTCATCCAAACATACACCCTTTGTGATCAAATGACTTTGAAATTTTGGGATAAGAGAGGCTGATGAAAGGGTGATGAATTTAAAAGGCTGGTCTCTAACTCAATGTGCTGAAAGCTCCTTGCTCTGGAGAATGCTCAGTGCTAGCTCGTTCCTTTTCTCTTATACACGGAATTACCATTTTTATAATCAAAAGGGAATAAGTATTTTTTTAACATGCAGTTATTTTCCAGTTTTTCACTTCCCATGCTTTTGTTTCCATGAAACGTGCTTCAGCTGAGGACACCAGGGCGCTGGGATCCCCCAGCTCGCCTTTTGGGTGGAAAAGCTGCTGTTTTGGCAGCAGGGTGGCTGTGGACAGCCACACGTTCCTGTCACAGATCACACCCCCGTGACGCCTCGGGGCTGAGTGTCAGAGCAGCTGACAGAGCTGATGACATCAACATCCACTCGTGCCTGCCCTGGAGCCGGGACGTGATCGTCCCCGCGTGCCGGCGACAGCCTGGCCGTGCCACCGTGACGTGGGGACATGGATTTCCCTTCCTGATGGGACTGCATGCCTTGAGCAGGAGGAGAGGAGGCAGCCAGCAGTGCTAATTAGCAGAGTAATTAGCAGGAGGGCCTGGCTGGAGGCACCTCCCTCAAGTGCCTGACATGGGCTGAGCGTGTTTGCGGTGCCGTGGGACGTCGTGGTGGCTCTGGGGTCACTCCCTGCTCTGCATTCCTCATGGAAACGGGATTGTTTCATCAGCTGTGCACATTCATCCCTGTTTGAGGATCTTCATGCTGAAAGCAGAGCTGTGTGACACCCCTTCCAGAGTGCCTGTGCCTACACGGGGTGTGTGCGACCCAGGATTCATTTTCCTTAGTGGACAGTCACAAATACAGAATTAACCTTTCCTCTTCCCGGAACAGCATACAAACCTGTCAGGGAATGAAATGAATTGCACAGTTTTACACCATCCTTCTTCCAACCCCAGTGTTGTAGTCTGGGTAGCACAGCCTGGTGATTTCCAGGCTGGAGTAACCAGCCATGAGTGCTTGATTATGCATATGGAGAGGAGATAAAAGTATAAATAAGCATAACTTGATGTATAAATAGGTGCAACTAAGTGTAACTAAAGTCAGAATAACTAAATAATTTCTTTTCGGCATGCCTTGGTTTTGTAGCTATCGTCATGAAAAAAATGCCCCCAAATTACCTTTTTCAGCCTGAAGGCACAATCTGTCACGAAGAACAAGTAGAAAAGACAAAAAAAGCTGCATCAAATTACAAGAGCCATGTTCCTAACTGTAAAACAGCCTTAGAGAGAGTTTTGTTTGAGCAAGAAAACAAGGTTTGATCCATTGTAGCCACATCTTTTGTTACCTGTGGTCAAAATCTGGATATTTCCACCCGTCTCTGTGGGCTGTTTGCTGTTGGCAGGAGCAGCCTCCAGCCCCTTGGAGACCCCAGGCCAGCACTAATGCTGGCACCCAAAAAGCAGTGGGAGAAAGGAGGACCCACTCTGAGAGTGCTTCTTAAAGCCACTGGGGTTTCAGAGCTGCAGCTGAGGACAAATTTGGTCTCTCCATATGTAAATAAAACTGCCAGATGAATTTTAAACAAAGCCGAACTTTTCCGAACGTAAGATCTTTATAAAGTTCTTTCAGCTCGGCAGCAAGCAGGGTGGGCTCTAGGCTGTCCCACTGTTTCTTGGGCTCGTATTTATCTGCCCTTGAGGATGCTGTGATGGAAATTATGTTGGGATCAGTCCTTACACAGATCCCCCTGCCCAGAACCCCCTCGGGGGAGGGTTCACCCTGCTGTCCAAGCACTCCCCAGGACTTTGCAATTCCAGCACCTTACGGTGCAATTTGCACATAAATAGTGAAAACTGCTCTAATTCCTGATATTTATATGCCAGCCTTGGTGTAAATATTTCCACAAATTTTTCTGCTGTGGTGGTTTGGAAAGGTGGTAAGAAGTGGGGCAAGGGAAGAAGGTGGAAGTGTATTTCCATGCACAGGGGGAGGCGAGGCAGCTCTGGAAGGCACCGAGGGGCACAAGCAGTGCAGGGTGTGCAGGGTCTCTGGGTTGGTGCTCACAAGAGCAAATCAATCCACTGGCAGGGGATGCAGGTCCCAAGGAAGCTGCTGTGGTGTAGAAAGTGCTCCTGTGACTCATGGAGAGGAGTCTGGTCCTCAGTGAGTCCTGGTGTCCTGGACTTTGGTCATCAGGTGTTTGTTGGTGTTTGGGAATCCACTGGGCTTGAGCCTGTAGCTCAGGAAAGCAGATTGTGCTGACACCAGCTGAAGACTTCTGCCTAAGAAGGAGATCAAATGCTGACAATTCCCTCAGTTGTCACTCGAGATGTTCTTCACCTGAGCCCTGCCTTGCAGCTGACTTCCATGGGGTTTGTTATTGCCTGGAACCATCCAGGAGCTGCCATCACTTGGTGTAAATCTGTGCTTAAGGCATGCCTACCCCCTGCTTTTGCTCTAAATCCATCGTGTTGCTTCTGATCCTCACTGGGGAATGAGGGTGGTGCAGAGCCCTCCTCGGTTCCCATGCTTGTGCCCTGGAACTGGCTCTGTCCCTAACCCAAAACTGACACCCCATGGAATGGGACAAGAGGGGTGGTGAAGCCTTTTGTCAGCATGGTAAGGACATGGAAGTGCCTGTCAGGGCTGGTTCACCTGAGTGATCTCTGAAAATGAGACATTTTTAGCCTGGGCACTGCAGCTTTGGGATAATTTGTCCTGCTCCTGTGGCATTCACCAGTCCAGGACCTGAGTTACCCTTGGAATGTTTTCTGGAGTGAAGCAGCAACAGGACCTTTCCGCACTAAACTTGCTGCAGACTTTATATCCAGATGCTGCACAATAAATGTTTTTCTCCTCTCTCCTAGTTCACATGAATTTTCAGATCAAGATTCTCTCCAGAGAAATGGTAAGGCTTTTAGTAGGCTGAATCCCTGGGTGCTGGTTCTGTTAGTGTGGCTGTAGAAGATTTCATTCCCAGACGTTCCTTTCTCTTGGCACTGGTGACTCTTCTGTCACATATTTTCTTAAGGCATAACTCTCTTTAGAAAATACTATTTAAAGGGTAAAAATCCTTTAAAGGATTTGCCTGTTAAAAAAAAAAAATTCTGTCCAACTCTGAGATGCAGTGAGAATGTGGAAGGAAAAAGCATTCACCTTTTTTTAACCAAACGAAAGCAGGGTTAAATGCTTGAAGGATGGAGCTGTGAGAGTGCCCATGAGAGGGGCTGTGCTTGTGAAACTTCACCCTGCTGGCGAGCAGGAGGGGTGGGATATCCTGGGATGTCAGGGTATTTGTCACAGCTTCCTGTCTCTGGCAGGGCAGGGAGAGAAGTTCCCAGCACAGTTATCACACTTTTGCCAGGCAGTTCTGCACAGACCCTTTGATGAATTTGCTGTATGAAGAAAAAAGCAGCTTTTGTTGTGTTTGAGATGAATAAATACAGATATAGACTGAATCCTGTAATTTTGGGGCACTGGAGTTCGTCCCAGTGAGGGTGACAAGGTGTCCAGTGAGAAGAAGAGGAACTTTGGTGAACAAGAAAGGTAAATTAGAAAATACATGTATTGAAGGCAGTATTTGCTGCAAGTCAAGTGATTTCCAAGGCAAAATCAGTAATTCTGACATACACATTTTGTGCAGGGATAATTACTGTTTGCATAAGAATGCACAAATTTTTTGTGACTGATTGGATGTTTATAATATGCTAATAATGAAACAACACCCCTTCTTCTGCAGGTCAGCGTTACAATGGTGGTGTGAAGCCAAAGTTCAATGTCAATCGAGTGGCAATTGCACAGGTAATGCCTGCAGGACTGGATCTGTGAAGCCTTTTCACAGCACACATAGATCCTTCAGCTCACCTTGCTGAATTAAATTGGTTTCACTTTGTTTACAAGAGACAGCCAACAAACCCATCTGAAGCGTTGTGGTACAGTTCTGCCTCACCACCTGTACAAAATATTCCCTGCTTTTCTGAGGACTGAGGGTGACACCTCAGGTGCTGTTGCTGGTGCTGGCTGACCACGGGTTTGGGCACAGGATCTTTCTGAAAGGACAAAATCCTTATATCCATATCCTGTACAACGGCATTCGACTGCTGGGACCCGTCTTGTGCTTCTACCCGTTGGTACTGAAGGAAGAGCTGCCAGCAAAACTTCAGATTTTTAGTGGGAGTTTTTTTCCTGAGACCAGGCCATAGGTCTTGTCAAAAACTGAGCATAGAAGGCTTCCTTACCAAAAGAAGCTTACCAATATAAGTAACGTGTTGAATAAATCTCTCTCATATGAACCTCTGAGCAGACAGCCTTGTCGTTTATATAAATACAGTCACAGCCACTCAGCACATTTCCTGAGCATGATCTTGCCTTGCTTTCAGCTTGTTGCTGTCAGTACTTATTAATTTTAATCCTCCAACATCCTTGTGCCATATGTAAGGCCCAGTATCAAAAGGGATCTGTCAGGGTCTGAGCTGAGAGTTATGATTTGCTAATCTGAACAACACACACACACAAAATCTCTCTTTAAGCCAAGACAAAACCTTGGGGCTTAACTGTGTCCCTTCTGGAGCCTGGTAAGATGTTGCTTATGACTGGGACTCAGGAAACCTCTTCTGTTTTGATGTGAACTTGCAATCATATGACGTGCTGAAAACAGTCATGCAGGTATGGTGTGTGTTACCCTACTCGGGTAGGACAGAGGTGGTGACTGGAAATTCGAGTGTGAAATCTGAGAATGGCAGTCAAATTCTTTAGTTCTTTCTGAGCCCTGAGTTGAATTGTCTTGCCTGACAGGCAAATTGTCTTTTTGCCATGAAATTTGGCTTATAAGGGATGGCAGTTTCCTGGTGTTTGCAGACCACCTGGAAGCTGCAGTCCCTGGGTTTTAGCTTTGCAGCTGACTTTGTAAAAGCAGGGATCCATACTTGATCCATCCCCTTCTGCAGCAGGTGTTTCCCTGATTTTTGAGCCATGGTGAGCCTAGCTGCTTGCAGGTAGGCGTAAACTCGGACATTTCTCTCAGCTGGACAGCTGCCCAGTGTGCTTCCAGCATGGTGGGCTGTGTCCTTGGCAGAACCTGAGTAATTTCCAGTGTGCTGAAGCAGTTCTTAGAGCCATCCTAGAATGTCTTCTCCTGGGGGCAGCACCTTGTGGCTCTTGCTTTGCCCCAGCCCTTCTGTGCTGTGCTGGATTTTCTGTGAGGTGCCATCCCCGAGGTGGGAAGGAGATGCAGCCAGATATCCCTCTGCTTCCTCAGCCCAGGGCTGGCTCCCAGTGCCAGCCTCATGTGTTCTGGGGAGATGGTAACTCCTGAAATCACGTCTTCTGATAGAGATCTCTTGTGTGGCCCCTCAGGTTGTCAGCTACAACTGGAGCGGGGGAGGACAGTGGGAAGGAGCGCCCTGGAGGCCGTTCCCCCACAGCCACCACAGCCCCCTGAACGTCACCGTCAACGGCACCCCCTGCATCCTGTTCTGGGCCAAGAGGATCATGATCAGGTTTGAAAACCACACCCAGCTGGATCTGACGGAGAAGACCTTTGGTGTCCGTGCCACTGTGGACGTGGGGGACTCCAACTGCAGCGAGGACAGTGCCATGTAAGGGGGATTCTGCTCGGCCAGGCAGCCGCTGTGGGCAGTGAGTGTGGGAGAACACGCCTTGCAGAGCCCCAGGCTCCTTCTGACAGTGTCCTGCCATGGCAGGCTGCAGGGCTTGTGTAGGAAAACCCAGCCTTTGGTGGACACATGTATTCAGTTGTTGCAGTGGTGTGCTCCCTCCTTGGCAGCCAGCTGTGCTCCCAGTGCCCGTGGGACTGGAGCTGTTGGTCTGTTCAGTCTCCAGCTGTTTTACACAGCTGCTTGTGGGGTTGGAGAGCGGATCCTGTGGTGAATGTGTGGCTTAGGTGCTGTGTATGATGGATTATCCCTTCGTTATCCTGGGGTGTGTGCCAGCAGTGCTGCACAGGCTGCAGGGCTGTGTTTGGACGGTCACCCCAAATCCCAGGCTGAGATCCGTGAGGTGCTGGACACAAAGAGTGGGTTCATCACAGGTCTGCACGTGGCACAAGAGTGTCTGTCTGAAAACCTGACCTCTGCACAGCAGCCTGTCACTAATTTCCTCAGTATGAACAGCTTTTAGCAGCTTTGCTAAGTTTTTGTCACCCTCAGTGAGAGACAAATACTGACCCCACTGCATCCCAAATCCTCCAGTCCCCTGGCTGTCCCAGGAAGGCAGGTGGTACTTTATTTCCTTTGCCATGTGCCTGATTGCTCCTCTGCCCCCATGCAGTGTGCAGGCTCATGGCTCACACCAGATTCCACTCTGGGAGGCCTAAAAATCAGGAGGGAGATTCCTAATTGAGCATGAGCACTGAGTCTAGCCCGTAAAGGGAGTTTAAATCTGTAACGACACACAGAGCAATAAAAATAACATGACCACTCCCAGCAGTTTCACTTTATCTTCTATACAACAATCCATCTGTACATCTAAGTATGTTTTCACAGAAAAGTAGGTGTTACCTCTTCCTCGTTGTGCAGCACAAGGTGCACAGACATTTTGGTGAGGTTCCTAGAAAACTGAAAGTAAAATTAAGAAAGAACTCAGGATTTTTGTCTCTAGCTTCATAACATTCAGGAAGGCAGTCTGAATAATACATCATCAGCATGGGAACTAATGCAGCACTGTTTCGCCAGGCAGAGGTAGAGAATGGAATAAAAATATGTTAAAAGTAAAAAGGGATGACAAGCATTCCTCCCTCTCTTCTGCCCTACAATTTGAAAATAATCTTAGACTGATTAGTAATTATCATAACCTCATAGAAAATATACTAAGGAAAAAGTAGCGGTTTCAAAACACAGAGAATGGTTATCAGATATAATAATCCAAGCTGCACTGTTTTTTTAGTTGAATTCCCCATTTGCCTGCATCTAATCCTCAACTATCTCTGATTTCCCTTTGTAATAAAGCAAGGGAATGTCTGGATTCAGTGTCCTGTCTTATGGGACCAGTGCTGCCCTAGAAGTGTAGACCACCTATGAGATTGTAGGGCGAGCTGTTTGGTGTGGTTTTGTTTGGTTGGTTTTTAAAATTTTTTGCTTGTTTGTTTTGTTTCTGTTTGTTTTTGTTTGTTTTTTGTTTAGGTTTGTCTTGGGGTTTTTTCTTTGTTTTTTTTTGTTTGGTTTGTTTTTGTTTTTGAAAATATTCTTCCACTTTAATTTTGGAAATCTTTCAGAATCGGCATGTGTTCACTGATGTATTTTTTTTTGTCTTCCATGAACAATGAGAATCTCCATGCAGGTTTTAAGAGGCAAAGTATTATTTCTAAGCAATAAGAATATATTCCACTTAATCTTGTATTACATTAATTAACCTGATAGGGCTTTCACTTTATGAAAGCTCAGGTGCCCAAGGCTGCTGCAGGTGAGCTTTGCAGAGCTGCCTCACAGCCAGGGAGTGTGTGTGGCTGTAAAGAAGGAAAGTGGAAACCTGAACTCTTCCATCTGCTTTCCTTTATGCTCTGATTTTTACAAAGATGAGGACAAGGTGTCTGTTTACACTTCCTGGTGACAGGCAGGGGTGATGCTTGACTGAGATGTCAGGGCTTGAGCAGGAGAACAGACATCCACTGAGCCTAATTACCAGCTAAGGTGGGAAGCAGTGGGATTGAGTTGTGTTGGAAGTTAAACATGAATTTATATTCTTTCTGGGTAGTCTGGGCCTCATTCCAATTAGCAGGTGAGCAGGTGTATTTCACTGGAGGAATATTTAATCCTCTCAGCTTTTTTCCCCACTGACTGTAAGGGTAGGCTGAGCAAAAAATTCCATGTATAACTGAGCTTAATCTTTTGTGCTGCTTTTTTCTCTGAAGATTTCTGAATTTCTTTCCTATCCTGATGTTACTTGCTTTTTGACCTAGACTTTCCCTGAAGTTTGGTGACATTGGCAATCTAAAGGGACTTGTTATCAGGTAAGTTTATTTAATAGAACCCTTACCAGATAATAACACGTTAACATACATTGTTACACAGTCGCTAGGGGAATTAAAGAGAATTTGTTTAAGCAAAAATAATGTGAGAGAAACTCTTGTATAATTGAAACACCTGCATTCAACATGTCTGTCTGTCACCTGCCTTGTTTTATTAAGGCATTTCGTCTCCTACACTGACTTTTCCACTCATGGAAAAGTTTGGTTCATCTCTTTTGTGTAGAATCTGCCCATGTCTGAGATTTTAGCTAAGCCTTGCTGATTAACTACAGACCGGGCATCAGACTGTGACCTACTTTATGTTTGCTTCTTGCTGATAGAAGAGCACAACATTTCTTGATGAGTGACTTTCCATACCCCTAGTGGAGGTACCATACCAGTGTTGCATTCCTATTTTCCCCACTAATTGGGCAAAATCCCCTCACATTCTTCCTGCTTTGTGGGAGAACAGCAAACTCCTTCAGCTGCCACAAAGAACAACCTCAAATCACAGAATCTGAGGGTATCTGGGGTTGGAAGGGCCCTCTGGAGCTCACCCAGCCCAAGGGATGATCCCTGCCCAGGCAGGCTCCCCTGGAGCAGTGGCACAGGAACGTGTCCAGCTGGCCTTGGGATGGCTCCAGACAGGGACACTCCAGGCCCTCCCTGGGCAGCTGTTCCAGGCCTCTGCCCCTCCATGGAAAGCTGTCCCTCACTTTCCAGACTCCATGGAAGGAGCAGGAGCTCACCCTGATATAAACTGGCCATGCCAGCGAGTGTCCTATGGTTGTTCAGCGCATCAATTTCACAGCTGCAATGCCCTGACTCATTTTCTTACTCGCCTCTCCTCCAACACGGCATCCCCAGGCTCTTGTTAAGCACCAGCTACTACCAGCTGTCTGTCCAGAACTGGTTCAGCTTGCACAGGCTGCAGCTCCTGTACAACCACTCGGTGCAGGCGACGTTCAACGCCACGGGGATCCACGCGCCGGCCAGTTACTCCTTCCACTGCGAGCGCGTCAGCAGCCTGCAGAGATACGATGCCCTGCTCGTCCCCAGCTCTGCAAGCGACCTCTCCCAGCTCTGGGAGGTCACTTTCGTTGACTTCCAGGTGATGCCATGGATTTAAGCCAAATGGATCCCATGGGTAGATTCAGGGGAAGTTTTGCCCTTTTGTGCCAAGGAAAGATGGTCACTTTCCATGCACAGTTTCCATTTGTTCCTGACATGGAACACAAAATGGAAACTAACACTTTCTCTGTCAAAGGACATTAAGGGCTATTTTCTGTAGTCTTTCTGCTCGTGTTCCCTCTAGTGGGGAGTGAGTTTAATTTCTGGTGTTACACTGTTCTGAGCTGAGCTCTCACACCTGGCATCAATAACAGCACCACACACCCCGGCATGGGATTCATCTCGCTTCACTTTTGATGCCTGGGAATTTTAACCCTGTGCCCTGATTATAGTCACCCCAGCCTGCCTCTAAAGCCACTGGATAATTCCCCTGACCCATCTTAAGTCCTTATTTTAGGATGAGATTAATAATCTTCTGGAAGTGCCAGTTCTTCTGCGTTTGGCAATGAGGGAGCCTAAGATGGCAGGACTAAAGTGCCTTGCTTTTAGATACCAGAGTCAGAGGGCATGAGGAGCTGAAAAAGGGAATGGAAAAAGCTGATCCCCTTCTCTCACCCTGTGAAAAATGCCCATGGACTGATTTAGTGGAGCGGACAATCAATTCCCTGTGTGCTGGTGTGGTAAAATCCATCTCAGAACTGAAGCCACGAGTAAAACTCGTTGGTGTTTTCCACGGCTGGGTGCAGCCTCCCGTGGTTTAGCTGGTTTGCTGCCATGTACCACCCATGTGGAACTGGTGAGGAAAACCTCACACCAGGGCAGGCACGTGGGAATATCTCCTGGTTTGTTGTGTTGAAGCTTGAGCAGTCTGAAGCAGAGACTCTCAACAAGTGGTGCTGGAGATGCACAGTTAATGTGAAAGGTACCACACTTGCAATTCAATATTGTCGGGCCAACAGGAGTGAGCGTGGAAGATTTTGTCTGAAACACAGCTGCAAATCCTTTGGGCAGCAGAGTGGAGGGGATTAGAATAGCTGGCAGTTCCAGAAGACTGACCTGGATAAACTCTGAGCATTAACTCCAGCTATCAGTGGGAGACACAAATTTCCCATGTGCAGGTATTAAATTAGAAATTCCTGCTGCCATCAGGAGGAAATTAACGAAGCTCCAGTACTTTATTTAACATGATCCCTCTTATTCTGTCTGTAGATTCAAGGTTTTAACGTTCAAGAAGGACATTTTGCCTACGCCAGAGACTGTGCATCCTTCTTCTCCCCAGCAATCCTGATGGGGTTGGTGATGTCCCTGATCCTGCTGCTGGTCCTGGCCTACACTCTGCACATGCTCATCCACCTGAAATCTCTCGACAGGCACTACGAGTGCAAGGCTTCTCCCGCCTACTTTGCACAGATGAAAGACAATGACATGGGGGACGAGAAGGAGCCACTGAGAAACAGTGGGAATGAGTCCTACGAACTTAGAAACCAACAGTTTGGTAAAATCTATATTTAGCAGCGTGTCTATCTCTCAGTGAAACAAGAGCTATTTTCTTCTTCTGGCACTGCTGTATGTAGTCTGTGCAGGTTTTTTACCAGCTGATGAAAGGAAAAGTAGGTGACAGGTTGTTTAGCCAGTTATTCACTGATAATCATCCCAAAGATGCCTTGGGAAGAAAGGCAAAAAAAATTCCATTGTGAGTAAGAGGGATCCATGTTGTGGGACTTTACTCCTGTAGCAAAAAGCCAAAATGCAGAGCTCTTCACCCAGCTTACCAAGCCTTGAAGAGAGAATCAGTAATGGACACTTTGAAATTCAATAAAGGTTAAACGCCCCCCCAAGCCAAACTCTTCGCTCATTCTTTGAGAAGGCGAGGTTCACCCTTATTCTGTATTTGCTCTGTGTCCTGACAGAACAGCATCAGTTTCTTTCTCAGGATGTGCTTTCCTTTTATTTCCCTAGTTACAGCCCCTCTTTTTTGTCCCCACAAACTCCTTTTCCTGCTTTGGAGTCTTCAGGGCCACATAGGCTGCGTTTTTATCCGCTGCACAGATGAAATAGTGGCTGCAGGACAGCAGCATCCTGGTCCTTCGCTGTGTCTAAGCTGGAGGCTTGCCCCAAGGATCTGATGGGAAAACTCCAGACATCTGGTCACAAAGGTTTACCCTCAACTTCCCGGCTCAGCTCCGTGCCAGGAGATGGATTACGAGCATTATATCCTGTAATTCGAGGTTAATTTCTTTTCTGCCAAATCCCATCAGTCTCCCTCGGGGACTTTATCTGAATGGAGATTTGCAGATTGAAAATATATATAAACAGAGAGGTGGAAGCTGCCAGCAGTGAAAAGGGTACTGTGATGTGATTTCACTGCTGCTTCTGAGAGTTTAGGGTACTGCTGCCCCACTCGTCCTTTCTTCTGGTAGAGGCAAAGTTTGAGAACTCCAAATTAGCCATAATTTGGCCCTGATTTCTAGCAAGTAAGAACACAGCAATGTTCTTAGCCCTGTAGTGCTTTTATGCTACAAGTAATGGAAACCCCAGCATGATAGAAAATCAATCAAAACCAGATTTGCAAGAAAACACAATTTTTATTTTAGATTACGGAATCATTTAGTTGTTTGTAGCCTTTGCAAATTATACTGCAGTGGTCTTCAAACACCTTGAGAGATGTCCAAAGACATCCTGTTTATTAGAACAGGTGTCACACAGACTAGGTGTGGAGTCCTAAGTGGTTAGTTCATCTAGGAAGGCACTTCAGGTGGAAAAAAATACATCTTTGACACATAACCAGGCATAATACACAAGCTTTTGAGGGCTAGCCAAGGCTGCCTGTGGCCGGTTGCTGCCAGACTTTTATCTGTTCCACAAAGGGAGCAAGCAACAGCAGGAATGCCTGGGAACCTGAGTGAGGCCGTGTCTTGGGGTGACTCCATCATGTATTATCCCCTATCACGGCTTTATGCCAAACAATTGATTTTGTGCCTTTTCTGTGCCTTTAAACTGAGCTTGACAGGGAAGGAAAAAAAGGACCAAGTGAACTTTTCAAAGCAGTGTCTCAAGGACACGGAGATACACTGCTCTGCGTGCTCTGGCTGCGGTAGCACAGGGGGAGCATCCTGCTTGCTTCTCCGGCCAGGTTTTTGGGGTTTATTTTTCCTCTCTCTGGCATGAGACAGAAAGCTGAACTTTGTTTCCTGGGACTTTGGGGTTTTTTTTCCTTTCTTCTCTTCTGGACTGCTTCAACAACATCAGAACACATCGGGAGAATTTTCCCCGAGGCCCAGAGGGGTGGGCCCTCTCCAACCCAGCTCCGAGGAGGAGAGAGACCACACCTACAGAAGGACTCTGAAATCTTCCCAGGTTTCTCTCCACAGTGAGAGATTTCATTATTTAGCATTATTATCCTTTTCCTGTGTGTTTGTTAAATAAATAGTTTTTAAATCATTCACTTTCCTTCGAGGAAAATTTCCTTTTTCCTGAACCTGGTGGGGGGAAGGGTGGTTGTAACCTGGTTTTCTCTCAGAGGATATATTGCTAGATTTTGGCCAAACCGGCACAAAATCTTAGTGGCGCCGAACGTCGGGCACGAAGGAGAGTGAAAAAAAAAACAAACCAACCAACCAAACCAAAAACCCAAACCTGTACTACTTACATTTTGGTTTGAATTTAAGTACTTTGTTTTGGGGTAAAGTAGTTACCATGTTGGTTGAGTTCATAATGTTCATAATTCTCACCAGGAGAAAGTGAGAATTAGACACTGGCCAGGCTGGTCCCTGTGCTGCACACAGCGCTGGCAGAGCTGGCTGGTGCTGGACTGAGCTCAAGGTGCCAGTGCTACACAGGAGATGTTCCTCATGGTCTGGAGACCTGTGCTGGTTTGGACAAATCTGGGGGAAAATATCCTCTGATAGAAGGAAGGCTACAACCACCCCTCCCTCAGCAGGTTTGGGGGAAAGTGAAAGAGATAAAAAACTATTTAGCAAACACACAGGAAAAGGATAATAATGCTAAATAATAAAACCTCTCGCTGTGAGAGAAACCTGGGAAGATTTCAGAGTCCTTCTGGAGGTGTGGTCTCTCTCCTCCTCCTCAGAGCTGGGTCGATGTGGGCCCATCTCCCGGGCCTTGGTGGAAAATTCTCCTGGTGTGTTCTGATGTTGAAACAGTCCAGAAGAGAAGAAGGGAAAATCCGAAGTCCTGGGAAAAGTCCAACTCTCCTTCTCCCTCTGGAGAAAAGGAGCTGAAAGCTGGCTGCAAAGCAAGAAGGGTGCTTCCTCTGATCTTGCTGCTGCAGAAGCAGAGGAGTGTGTGTCTGTGTCCTTCAACAACTGCTTTGAAAAGTTCACTCCGTTTTTCCTCTCTCCCCTCTCGGGCTCAGTTTAAAGGCACAGAAAGGCACAGGATTGATTTCTGGGCACAGAGCAGCGATAGCGGACACACATCATAAAGCCACCCCAAGACAAGAGTGGGGCTGTCCTGCCTGGGGCTGAGGAGATAAAAACCTGGCCCTGCTCAGTGGCAGCCTGAGTGTCAAAGCTGCTGCAAGTCCCTGACGTGAAATCCTCAGCCGGCAGAGCTGCGCTTCCCAAGCCCCCGGTTCCTGAAGCCCAAGGGCATCTCTCCCTCCCACAGAGGTCATTCCTCCTTCTGGCTGGTGTCTGATGGTGCTGCCAGGATAGTTCTGACCTGCCATGTCCTTGCATGGTTTCACACTGTTGCTGTGAGAGGTTCTACGAGACTGAGATTGGGAATGAGGGAATTTCCCCTCTGGTCCCCTCCTCACACCCTTCCCCAACCCAGCTTTGATTTACCTTGGTTTTCAGGGCGAATGTCTGCAGGCTTTGTGCTTGAGAGGCTCAGCACTGCAAATATTCAGCATGTGCCAGTCTAGATGTTTTGGTGCAGAATTTCAAGATTTGTGTTTGTTTGTGTCCCTGCCAGGCCCTCCTGAACAAGAGACAGTAATTTGTACTTGATAACTTACAAGGAAAAATTCAGAAGTAAAAGACAATGCAGATAAATTTTTTAAGAAATTACCAAGAAAAAAAAAATTCTTTCAATTTATCAGCTTTTTCTAAACCATGGGATGACTGGGATATCCTGGGGAAAAAAGTACACACAGGAGTTATCTCTGCTGTGACTTTCTGTGTTGCAGTTCTGCCTGGCAGTGGCAGGTAATTCTCCTCTGCCAGGTATCCTCTGTATCGCCACAATCCTACTCAAAGGACAGAAGGATTTTGAAAGGATAAATGCACTGCTTGAATTAGACAGGAAATATGAAGTTCATCACAGGACTGGAAGGAGGAGCCATATATTTGTAAAGGGTTAATGATGCTTTGGTGGAAAGTGCACCAGAAGGAAAAAAACCCATCCTGATTGCAGTTTCTGTCCACTGGTGCCATGTATAAAAGCAAGCACCCATGGCTGGAAAACACAAAACTGTGTATTCTTATATTTCCAGTATGCTGTGAGCCAAGCAATCCTTATCAAATGCACATTTTGGGACAACAGAGACATTCTACTGTCTTGGTCCTGAAACAAGAAAATTCCAGTTGAAATGATATATCTGTTGCAGAAATAAAATGCACTGGCATTAACAGACTAATTTATAAAATACAAGCATAGTTTAATTTCTGCACGAGAACACTGCAGCCTTTCCAACTCGTGTGCGTTCATTCAAACAAAAACCTCCTAGCATCTTTTCAAACCCAATTCCCTGTTTCAAACTCAGGGTTCCATCCACTCCCACTCAGAGCCAGAGGGAAGAGTCTCACCTTCCTTAACTCAAGCAGGAGAAACCTCACAGACTCTGATAACGCTGAGTGGAACAAATGAACACATTTGTTCCTCATAGATTTCATCTGCTGTAGGTAAAACGTTCTATAATTGCCCCTCACCCCAATATTTGGCAACTTCACATTGGCAGGAAACTAGATTTTCAGGCAGCACATTAGGCACTGCTGTTTGAGCTGAAGTGGTGGAGTTTTGGCACAGCAGTAATTAAAAATGCACCAGGAAAAATCAGAGCCAATGTCATTGTAAAGGCAGGGAGACAAACCATGAGCCCACCATGAGCTGGTGAGTAACACTGAAGCCCAGAAGAAACAGATTTATTTCTTTCCTTCAAGGTTTTTAAATGCTGGCATTTCTCTCCCCTCCTGGAAACGCTGGTTCCTGCCACTTTGGTATTTCTACTGTTGTTTGTTTTTTTTTTTTTAAATCAAGGATTTCCAAAAAGCTGAACGTAACCTCTCATTTCAGAAACTGTTCCCAGGAGCTCAGAAAGCATTTTTCAGGGTGAGTCAGTTCTTTGCCATTCTTGAGCACCTCCTGAGGTGTTCTCCATCTCCAGGAAGCCTTGTGACATGGCATTTAACTGGTGTGTGACAGGCCTTAAATCTGATTTAATGGCTTCTAGATCACCCCTTAATTTGTTCCCTCTAACAATACAGCAAATCAATATAAAATTTTATGTTATAGGGCAAAAGCTGTAAGAAATCAGAAGAAAGAGCCAAAAATTGTATGTATATATGACTTTTTCTCCTTTAAGCTGATAGCTTATCATCAGACATTTTAATTTCTTTCTCGAGTCAGTAGTGTAAATTTACTCATGACTCACATTGTATTTGAAGCATAACAAAGAGTTTCAATTCCTGCAAATTTTTGGAGCAGCCTTCCTGAACATTTTGCAACTGCTTCTGAGTGTTTTTTCTGGGTGAGTTTCTTGGTTGTGGTGCATCAGCATGCCCCATGCTGGCTGCCTAAATCTCTGGTTTGGTTATTGCAAAGAATTGCTCAGGCTTTCTGTAGGTAAGGGCTGCTGCTTGGGAATAAAAAGGACTTGGGATGGAAGCTCGAAAAACAGCTTTTCCAAGTAAATGAAGCAACAATTTTGGTTTGGCCCCATGATGCCTCTCACACCACTGAGCTGCCTCTCAGGTGTCCTGGAGCCAGTCTACAGCTTTTCTGCTGTGTCTGGAGCAGAAATAATTCATTATCAGTCTTCTCTCACTAAAAAAACCCCAACTATAAACCACAAAAAAAACTCCACCCCAAACAAAAAACACTCACACACAAAAAATCAAATCTGAGTTTTCCAGCTCTGGAAGTGATTTCTCATCGTTTTCTTCAAGCTAAACCTGGTTGTTCCACTGAAAAGGAATTTGCAGCATTTTGTCTCATCAACAATGAGCAGGTTTATCACTCCCAACTGCAGTTTTCTGTCGCAAAATATCAATCAAGGTTCTTCAAGAGGCTGAAAAGCTCTGTTCCAGCTGTACCCACAACTTCAGAAATGTGCAGCCTCAGAGAAAGGCACAGTTTTAACTTCACTTACTGAAAACTCCCACGTTCAACCACTCTGCAAACGTGGCCTGTGAAATGGAGTGTGGGATCGTGACCAGTCCTGCCCCTAACCAGCAAAATGAATTCGGTGGAAACCCTTAAGCTGTTCCCAAATAAGCATACCCTCAGAATTAATGTTCTTCCATTTCAGATCTGCTTCTGTTTCAGCGGGCTTGAGGTGACCTGGCTCCCTGTACAACACAAGAAAGAACCTTAAATCCCTTCTGTTTGGGGGCCACTGCCCGTGGTGCCAGCTGGGAATTTTTAAGGGTTGAAGTGGTATAAACACAGTTACAGTAAAACTGATGCTCTGCCCAAGTCTCTTTGGACTGCTGTCCCCAGGATACACCATGCAACCCCTGGAATTGTGCAAAACTCTGCAGGGAAAATCAACAAGGCGCAGAATCACACATAAAGTCTTGCTGCAGCTTTGGGAAGGTTAACGGGTCACCACCAGAAGGGAAGTGATGGTGTAAACTTCCCCAAAGGCAGATTCTTCATGTCATTAAATTGATGAGGAAATTTTTAGTTCTCCTGAAAATCTGCTTAGTGAATTACATAAATCCCTGGTAGCGATTGGTGTGGAAGTAGCTGGAGCATCATACTCCAGCAGTGCCTGATTATGTCTGGCTCTGTTCCTTGGGCTAACTGCGAGCAAGACATTTCTAGACCAGGTTCTAATACTTTCTTTTTGTTGTTCTTTGTTCCACAGAAGTAATTTTAGGGGAACTCTCACTTTATGTGCAAGATGTGCAGGGTCTAGGACCTCACTAATTTCTCTTTTTTCCTTCCAAACCCTGAAGTGAGTTAGTGGTTGCAATTATTAGAGGTCTGTTGGGATTTTTTTGGCGGTCCTTTAAGAGGCCTGAATTATTGCAATAATGTCTGAATTGTTCTGAATTAGTAAAATCTCACTGCTTGCAGGAGACACCGGGGAAGAACGGCTGGGAACTGTGAGGGAGATGAAGGTAATAGTTCAGAGAGGAATTATGGAGAATGAAACCCCCCTCACAGAGAACACACCCAGCTTGGTTATGGTTGCTCCTTGGTCTGGTGAATGAGATCCTCAGCTGCTGTGTAAACCACTTCAGAGGCTGGATGTGCTGCTCTGCCTTATTTATTCCTAGCACTTCTGGCCACATTTGAAATACAGGAACCTGACTGAAATACTGGGAAAGCCAGTGGGGATCTCTCCAGCGGGCTTTGGAGCTGGCACGAGTGGGTCAGAGCAGAGCTCTGTGTCCCCCCTTCCAGTGGGGTGTGTCAGGGGGATGTGGGATCAGGTGGCAGCTGAGGTGACCCCAGCAGTCTGTGCCACGTGGAGCCTTCCAGGGGCCCCTCCAGCAGGAAGAGGAGCCTCTGGCCCCGTGTTTGCTGGGAAGCTTCATTCTTGTTTTCTCTGCCCATCTCTCTCCTCTCTTTCCTATCCTGGCTCTGCGTGGTTTCCTGTGATCTTCCCCTCCTGGCTGCCACTCAGGAAGATTGGCACCTGCCCTAATTAGCCCCAGGAGCATCCTGCCTGTGGCCTTGTCCCCGTGCTGCTCCTGCCGCACAGGGCTGCTGACACCCTTCCCTCGGCTGGTTTTCGCTTGTTCCCCTCTCACACAACCCCTGCCCGACCTTCTCCGTGGCTGCTCACCCCTTTGGGGGCCCACCTCACAGCACAGCAGGGAATTCTCTCCTGCCTTCCTCCTGCTCTCCTCCCTCTCCTTCTTTTCCTCCCAACCTCTTTTGAACTCCGAGAGGTTTTGTGCTCGATGAGCCCAGGCAGTGCTGCTGCCTCCCCTCCCGCAGATTTATTCCTTGGGGTCTGTGCTTCCCGTCCTCGCTCCTTGTGGCTGTCAGATGTGATTTCCCGTGGTCCTGCACACGGATGATGTGAGGCAGAGGAGCAGCCACCAGCCTCAGGCACTTTTTCCTCCTCCAGGAGAGGGTCAGGTCACGGCTGCCTGTGATGAGCCTTGCCAGTCTGGGGAAGGCAATCTGTTTGATAAGGGGATGCAGATGCTTGGGGAGAAGGCAGCTCTCCTACAATCCCAAATTGGTCCCTATTAAAGATTGGGAAATTTTTTTCCTCCTCGCCTCCTGAAAACCTCGTGGCATCGACTGTGTCTCGCTGGAGAAGAGATTAAAAGAGGCTGCTGTGTGGCAGAAAGGGTCTGGAGTTTGGCAGTGAAAACTGCCCGCTGCCTGGGTGAGGAGGACTTTAAAAACACCAGAACTATTTACCATGGAAATCTGAACAGCAGGAGGAAATACAATAGCACAAAGAACTTGATTCAAACATGCAAAACCAGGTATTTTCTCACACAAACCCTTTAGTCCAAGGAGATGGGGTCACTTTGCAGGATTGCATCTCTCAGACGAGCCAGCTGAATTTATTTGTGTCATTTATTTATTTTTGTCATGCACATGTGTGGTGCAGGACAGCACAAGGGGAATCCTGGGGTGCAGAGGGATGGGGCTGCTCTGGCCAGCCTCACCTGCAGAAACTGGGATCCTCCAGATGCAAAAACTGGGATGCTCCAGCTGCCCTGGGGTTCAGCTGCTCCCAGAGGAGCCCGTGCTGGGCACACGTGCAGCACAGGGACACAGAGCTCTCCTCCCTCTCCCCAGATGGGAGCTGTCTCTGTCAGGCAGGTGGGCTGGTGGAGCAGCAGAGGGGATCTGTGGCTCTGCAGGTGGGGATGCACCACTGGGAAGGGGCCTTTTGCTGCCCTGCCTGCAACTGGGTCTGGTTCTCAGGGCAGTGATGTCCTCTGGGTGCTTGGGCAGCTGGAGAACATCATTGCCCCAGAGGGAGGAGATTCTGCTGGCGAGTGTTACTTCTACAAGTGCAAATATCTGATTTGGGTCCTGTGCCAGATTCCCAGAGGCTCCATGGTGAGAGCTGTCCCTGGCAGATGGCAGCTACCCAAACCACAGACTCACAGATTCCCTGAGGCTGGAAAAGCCCTCCCAGCCCGATGGAGTCCCAGCTGTGCCCGATGCCCACCCTGTCCCCTGCCCAGAGCTCTGAGTGCCACCTCCAGCCCTTCCTGGGACACCTCCAGGGATGGGGACTCCACCACTGGAAGAAAAGCACCGTGAGCAGGTGTCTCACAGGCTGATCCCTGCAAAGCCACACTCCTACACCTTCCCCCTGCTGACAGATCCTGTGCATCCCCCTGCACACACACGCCACCCCAGTGCCCAGCCTGTCTGAGAAACACCTTCCCTGAGCTGTGGTAGTGACCCAGAGACCTCAGGATCTGCAGAATCACTTTCCTTCTGGGTGCAACACGAGAAAACCCTTATTTGTTGACACAGCTTGATTCACAAACTGCTCTGAGAACAGCCCCTTGTGGGATCCCATTGCCAGCAGTTCTATGGCGTCTCAAAGGCAGCATCTGAAAACCCAGACAACGACTCCTGACGCCCTTTCTGGAGAACCAGAGCTGCTGGATAGCTCAGGAGGCCTCAGCTGTGGAGTGGGGGGCCAGGATGGGTGGCTGTGTCACCTACACATGCTGCGTGTGGGGACACGGACAGCCAGGTGTCCTCCAGTGACCTGGGAACAGGAGAGGCCATGGGAGGACAGAGCCTGAGAGTGGCAAACCCAGGCCATTTTTCCAGAGAGTGATCAGAAGGATCCCAGGAGATGTTGCTGCATTTTCCGTCTTAGAGCAGTGTGAGGATGGCTCCCTCCTTCAGGTCTGTCTCTGACCCTGACCCTGTTTCGCTCTGTGTGATGCTTTCTGGATAATTCTGCGAACTGTGGGTCTGGTTTCACTCCTGGATGGTGGGAGACAGGCAGTAGGTTTAGCAGGATTATCCCTGGCCTCATTAATGTGATTTTATTTTGCAGCTGTGGACCAGCCTTGCCCTTGCTGACGCAGGGAGCCAGAATTCAGAACGTCCTGCATCAGGATCATGTACCATACCTTGCATAAATCTCCCTCTCCTGTCTCTTAATTATTCTCCCCTGTGACTTTTTCCAGGACTCCAGGGAAGATGGAGGAAGGAAGGGCTGGTTAAGATTTCCCTGACTGACCCTGCACCCACCACCCAGCTCTGCAGAGCCCCGGAATTCAGCAGGCATCTCCCCCAGGGTGAACTGATCACAGCATCCCTCGTGAAAATGTCACTTTATGATTATGAAACACTGTGGAGTACAGCAATTCCACACAGGATTTATGGGAGACTGAGTGCACAGAGGTTCCTTCCAGAAGGTGGGTGCCCAGAAATCTCATACTAGCTTTGCCCACATCAGGAAACCAGGAACTCTGGCAAACTGCAGGCATCTGACAGATAACTTTCAACCTTTTATTTGGTCCAGAGAGGAACTGAAACAGAAATTAATGAAATCTAAATGATTAAAGACTTTTTATTTTGATCTCTTTAAGCAGCTGAGAGGTCTCATGCTACCTCTACATCAAAGCAACTAAAAAACTGTGTGTTCTTTCAGCAAACTGGAGTTCCTGTTGGAAGCAGCCTACTTGGAATTAAACCTAATAAAACATTGCAGCATCAGTGCTGAAAGAACAGAAACACTGAAAAGCAACAGCTTCATCTGTTGTTTCTTCTCTTTCTGCCTCCCTCTTAGGTGCAAGTCAATGTTTCTTAAATTTCTCGAGGGGTCACCAATCAATACCTCACTGCCCAGATGATTTTGGTGCTTGCTGATCTCAGGGTAAATTTGGACATCAGAAAACTGATTTTCCAGTTAATTAATGGACTTTCCTTCAACCTAAATTAACCACTGCTAGGTGTCCAGGGGTGGTCTTGTTTGCATGGGCTTGGTAAAACCAAAGTAACTGTGCTTCTGTGGAATTAAAGATGCTTTGCTTTAGAACATGGCTAATTTTTAGTTACGTTCATTTTTAATTACATTCATTTTCACCTAGGTAACTTTATCTACCTAAACCTGCTTTAAAGAATGATGTGCCGGGGCTGTGGAGCAACACTCTTTGTTTTGGAGGTGAACAGAGTTTATCAGCTGCAGATGCAAAGGTGTGAGGTCACGTTTCTGTCAAGGCCATTTCCAGTTAATCCAACTTCCTCCGTCCCACGAGCTGCAGAGGCTTCTACATTTTCACTGTGGATTCAGGGAGATCTTTGCCCTTCAAGTCAGCTTTTGCATGGACCACATCAAACAGAAGGTTGGCATAGACTTTTTTTGACCCATTCCATGGAGTAAGAAGCTGAATTTGCTTCAATTAGAGAAAAAATACCAACAGCTGCACAATTGGGTCATCTTAAACTACAGATGCTCAGATAATTCATATTACTTCTTTTTCAGTTGTTACTTATTTTAGGACTACATACAGAAGGGATTTATCAGCACTAAAGAGGGCTGCAAGATTATTTCCATGGTACATGGGTAGATGGGCAGCAGATGCTCTTTCCTGCATGACAGGACTTTCCCTGTATCTGATGCAGTGCAGGTCAAAATTCACTGCAGATACCTGAAACATCTGGATTCTGTTTTTTTTTCTTGGTTAAAAACTGCAGGACACGTGAATTCAGCATGCTAAGGAGCTTGTTTAAAATACATCCCAGCTGCTGCATGATTAAACCCCTACACTTTTGCTGTCCTTTGCTTCCACTTTTGCAAGTGCAGTAATTCCTGGAGTGCCAGCAGGACCTGTGGCGTGCTGAACACACACAGCAGGAATGTTGTTCACCCCTCACAGCACCATGTTTCTGGGAAAAAGCTGCAGCCTCTCCCAGGTCATTCACACTCCTTTAAAACAGGCTTCCTGTGCAGAATATGGATTTCTCACGGGGTCCCTGATGAAAAGCCAGTGGTCCCTGTCCTAAGGCCAGGGTTTTTGGACTTGGAGTGATCTGCTGGAAATCCACAGAGAGATGTTTGTCCCCTGGTGCCAGAGGATGGTGCCGGGCTCTGTTCCGTGGTGCCAGGGACAGGATGGGGAGCAGTGGCCATAAAATAAAGCACAGCAAGTTGCAGCCCAGCAGGAGGAAGAACTTGTGTCCATGGAGGGGCAGAGGCCTGGAACAGCTGCCCAGGGAGGGCCTGGAGTGTCCCTGTCTGGAGCCATCCCAAGGCCAGCTGGACACGTTCCTGTGCCACTGCTCCAGGGGAGCCTGCCTGGGCAGGGGGCTGGGCTGGGGGAGCTCCAGAGGTGCCTTCCAATCCCAGATACCCTGGGATTCTGTGATATTACCTCATATGTTCTTACCTTTAAAAAGACGTAGATGGGGAAAAACAGTTTTGGTTTTCTGAAGGTTTTCTGAAGGTGGAAGCTGTCCCCTCATTGTGACAGCACCTCTGCATGCAGATTGTGGCTGCCTGCCTGTGGGAGAAGGGGAAGAGAATGCGTGGAATGGGGATGGAAGAAGGGAGGAGTCTGTGGGCAATGCTGTGTGCTTCATCTGAAGAGGAATAAACAAGAAACTCACCAAACGAAGTTCATTTCTGTGAATTCCTTACCATGATTACAAGTAGAAATTTTTCGAAGGTATTTCTGAGCAATTTCTGGAAACAATTAAATAAACAAGTACCCTCAGAAGCGTGGCAGAAGATCACAGAATGGTTCTGGGTCTGTCATGTCCCCTTTGCCTGTCCCTGGAAGACAGTGAGAGCTCAGGGACTGCTGAGATGGGGTGAGTGTGGGTGCTGAGCAGGGGAGGTTTGGCTTCCTGCCGTGGAAATTGCTGTCTGGGGGAGCAGGGACCCTCCAGCCATAGGGCAGAGGCCTCAGGTAGGGCTGGTGGTAACACAGAATCACCACAGGATCACCACAGAACCCCCACAAAATCCCCACAGAATCCCCACAGAATCACAGCACGGTTTGGGTTGGAAGGCTCCATAAAGATTTTCCCATTCTTCAGTCACCATCAGGGGTCTTTGCAGCTCTGTCCTGCTCTCTCCTCGTTGTTTATTACTGCCTCAGTCCTGCTGTCCTCTGCCAAGTTCAGCACCAACAGTTTTAAATATTTACCCAGGATCATTCACAAAATGTTGTATGGTACAGAGTCAATAACTAATTTCTGTGATTGCAGTAGAAGCTCATCTTGGTTTTGGTTTTCTGTTTACAATTACACTTAGAAATCTGCTATTTAATGTATGCCACATGTGGGTTCTTTTCTTTTGTTTTTGTTTTTTTTTTTTTTTTAGAGTGCTCTGTGTCATGTAAAAGTGTTTGTACATCACTTGCATTACTAGACTGGCTGAAATGTTTTGTGTAACTATTTGACAATTAAAATTTTCTGTTGACCCAAAGACTTCGTGAACTTATGATTGATTCAATAAAGAAAGAGCTTAGGTTCAGGCAAATTTTAAAATTCTGAAAAGAGTAATTAAGTTTTCTCATACTGGAACATTAATTAAGTTTTTGTCAAAAATTACTCCGGTAACAAAATGCCATTTAACAGAAGAATGTTGCTTCGTGCACTTTTGCCTGGCAGAATTTGCTTCTGTGGCCTGTAAGGGTGATGGCTGATATGAAGGAACTTAGAAAACCATGATAAAATAATGTCCCATGTTAACAGTCAGGCAAAACCATATGGACTTAGTCTGAACAAATCCTGAGAAAATGAAAGATTTAGGAATAATATGACACAGTTAACAGGAGCCAATAGTGAGGTAAAAAAGATAGAGGATACGATGGACTACCGTGTCAAGGTCAGACCATTATCACGGTCTAATTAGGATTCACTTGTCAAATGCTTATTTAAAGCTTACTAATTTCTGCCTCTCACTGCCTCTGCCAAATCGGGTGGGTGAGCCATGAGGCTGAGAATAGAATAGAATAGAATAGAATAGAATAGAACAGAACAGAATGGAATGGAATGGAATGGAATGGAATGGAATAGATCATCATATCCTGAGCTGGAAGGGCCCCACAGGATCATGGATCCAGCTCCTTCCCTGCTCAGACCCCCCAACCACCCCCCCCTGGGCATCCCTGGCAGCGCTGTCCAAACGCTCCTGGAGCTCTGGCAGCCTCGGGGCCGTGCCCATTCCCTGGGGAGCCTGGGCAGTGCCCAGCACCCTCTGGGGGAAGAACCTTTCCCTGCTCTCCAGCCTGAGCCTGCCCTGTGCCCTGGGTCCCCTCCCTGTCCCTATCCCAGGGCGCAGAGACCGGAGCTGCCCCCGCGCTGCCCTCGGGAGGAAGCTGTACAACACCACGAGGTTTACACCCTTCTGTTGCTGTGCCAGAGCTGTGATTTAGCCTGACAGTCGTTCTTCCTCCCCAGGGTTTACCCACTGGTGTATTTTTAGAGATCAATCCCGCTGCCTCGCTTTGATATGCTAAGCAAGCCTTTCCCATATCCTCTGCGATGGCCCCGGCTCCTCCCCAGCGGCCCCAGCAATCCAGCCAGCTCCTCTTCCAGCCTCAGCTCCTCTTTGAACTCAGATGGCTCAGCAGCAAAGGCCGTTCCAGATGAGGGTTCATCCCTGTTTAATGAAAGAGCATTAATGGCTTACCTGTCTCCTGGATCCCTCGCCTGATAAGCCAGAGGATGCATTTCCCCGGCTTTGATGGTGAAGAGGGTCTGATGTGCTCATCAAGGCACCAGGCACAGACTCCTGACCCCCATGTGGGGTTTGCTTGACTCCAGCCAGGCATCACCACTCCCACTGCACAGTTTTATTGAAATCTTTGGCGTGGGATGTGCAATTCTGTGCGGCAGTTCTGGCATTCTGGGATGGAGCCGATTGGTGTCTCCTGAACACAACACACCGTGCGGGTGGGCTGTGGTCCCTGCTGGTTCCTGGTGGTGGGAGTGGGATGGAAGCCACACCATCCACGTGACTGGTGGCATTTGGGATGGAGAATAAGGACCTGAGAGACTTTGGAGGGTAAAAGGAGGAGGAACACCTGTGTGTAACCAGGACAAGCAGAGCACACGAGAAGCTGGCAGCTGCAGAGGCCAGTGTGTACGGATGAGGTGGCCCAAATAATTGTTTGGGGCTGTAGTTCAGGTCCGTGGGAGGTGGAGAAATATTTCCAGTGTCCCGGACTGGATGTGACTGTCCCTTTGACACAAATTGGGTGCTGCAGAAGGATTTGAGGTTCCAAGCACTGGGAGCTGTGAGGCACTCAAGGGTGAGGGGACGAGGTGGAGAACTTCAGCAGAGAAAATTCTGGAGATTTACACCAAAGCTGCTGCCCAGTGCAGAGCTCCCATCCCTGCAAAGGGTAAGTCCTTGCAAGGAAAGGGTTGAGACCTGCTTGGATGAACCATCCCTTCATGAAGAAATGCAGGGAAAGCAGAGGTTAATGAGGAATTGAAAAGAGTGCAATAACTTTAAGTGCAAATGAATGGATAGTGTCAGTATTGATTAAACCAGGGTGGTGTTGGACTTGGCAGAAATAAGGCCTCTGTCCTTAAACTATAGAAACCAAAAATGAGAAGAAAATGAATGGGGCAACTGTAAGAGTAGAATTTTATGTGGTGAGTTTAAGGATTGAGCAGATGTGGCCATAGGTGAAATGATTTTATCCCAGAGCACAGGAAAGGTGACAAAACACAGCACAGTGGCCAGGGAACGAGGAGGAGGAGAAGGGTGGGTCTGAACAGCACACAGTTTGTGCTGAAACCTGGAAAAAGAGGAATTCATCTTTACACTGGAAAGATTGTTACTCTTGTCTTATTTTTCTCTAGAAGAGTTGTTTTCCTTTTCCTTTTCCTTTTCCTTTTCCTTTTCCTTTTCCTTTTCCTTTTCCTTTTCCTTTTCCTTTTCCTTTTCCTTTTCCTTTTCCTTTTCCTTTTCCTTTTCCTTTTCCTTTTCCTTTTCCTTCTCCTT
>VZRS01013854.1:36458-86296 GCA_013398055.1 Ifrita kowaldi
CCTTTCCCTTTCCCTTTCCCTTTCCCTTTCCCTTTCCCTTTCCCTTTCCCTTTCCCTTTTCCATCTTTTCTCACGTACGAACATGCCCAAAGTCAGAAATTTCAGAGGGACAGATGTAATTTCACAGAAACACAAACTCAGAGCTTAAATCACTATATTTCACCATCAGCTGCACCAGTTTCAGAATCTGGTTGCGCCTTTGCATCAGTGAGTTGCACCACCAGATTCAAAGCCTCAGGGCTCTATGAGAGGAGAGTATTTGACAGAAATATACATAATTCAACATGCAAGCTCAGTATCATATTTTTCACTTCACTCCAGAATGCCCTGAATGATTTTGCTTCTTCCAGGCACGGGTGTGGTTTGCTTGCTTGTTTTTTGTCTGTGCTATTTGTGCAACTGATGAGGGAAAACTTTGGGCAGGTTCATGGGCAGATTCACCTTTTTCTTTTTTTAATTTTTTTTCACAGTGATGGCACTGCATTGACAGAAACCATAACTATTTCCCAGTTCTGGGTTCTAGTATTACCACGCTGACAGAAGTATGTGCTTTATTTTATGCTCTGTTAGAGGGAAAGAAGCTGTTGTGAATGAGATGTATATAGGGAAGCCAAAAAAGAAGTTCGATTTGGTTAAAACTGGTATTTTTCTCAGACCAAGAATTCCTGATCATATTTATTCAACAACAACAACAACCACCACAACAAAACAAAACCAGACAAACGCCCCCAACAAAAAAACCCCACCCCCACCCCAAAAGCCAATTCCCCCCCGCAAAAAACCACCAAAACCCCACAACAACAGCAACAAAAACCCACCAAAAAACCAATTTAAAAAACAGCCAACGAAGAAGAAAAAAGGAAGGATTCTAGGTAAAGCCTGCATGAAAATCACTTTTGATGAAAGATAAGGTCTGACAAGTGAACCAGGTCAAGCAACACACATTATCTCTTCAGAGTTCTTCTGAGTCATGCTTTTGATTTAATGCTAGCTCTTTTTAAAGCTCAATGCTTGTGTTTTTGTTTTTGTTTTTGTTTTTAATTAGGAATGTCTGATGACCATTGGAAAAGAAGACATTTGCTTTGGAAAAAAAAAACCCAACAAAACACAAGGTCCCCTGATTTTGCTCAGTTACAGAAAACACACTTTTTGGCATACATAATTATGGATGTATACTCTGAATGTTTATCTTATATTAAAATACGCAAAAAGCTGGGCAAATTATTTATCATTTTGCACACTTATTGCTGTGATAGAGTGGACAGGTGCTGGCTCCCTCTTTGTTCACTGGTAATTTTATGAAGTAGAAACGATGGTGGGGAAAACAACAGTATGATTTTTGGGTTTAAATCTAAACTTTTGGGTTTAAATTTGAACTCCACGGCAGTTAAAGGTAGGTGTGTGTTCCAAGTGCTGTGCTGGGCTGGGCTCTGCACCTGGGTGAAGGCAAAAAGTTTTTATAAACCAATTATGTACACCCATGTTGTTAATACCATGCTTCTCTCCATTCTGGGTAATTCTGTCCTTCTTAAAAATGGTTTTGAGTGTTTGGTTCAAGGAAATCCAGTGAGAACAAGCCTTGGGCAGTGGCTCACAATCAAAAACATGCCAAATGCAGCTCACTCACTGGTGCAGTCCCTCCCTGATTGTGCAGGCAAATGGAAAAGAACATGATGAGAAAGCTGTAAACCATGCTTGCTGGCTTAATTTTGGCATGGGATGGCTGAAAGATTTATAGTTTTACAATGAAACCTTCATCTCAGGCTGGTTAAAAACTGGGGGAGGGAGAGGAGCGGAAATTGTGGTTCCAAGTTCACCTGCGAGCGCGACCCCGGCGCTGTCTGCATCCGGGTTCTAATTAGACAATATTCCTGGTCTAGACTGCAGTAATGATTAAAACCAGACCTGACGCTCTCGTTTGAAGGAAAATTGAGTTAGCCTTTATTAACTTGCAGTTATTAACTTCACGAGGTACAAAGGCATCATTGAGCTGAAGCTATTTTGGGGTTTCAAACCATGAACGCTTTCCAAGACCAAGTTGTACGTGGGACAGTGTGGCAAACGTGGCTGTTTCCTCACCAAGCGTTCAATTAAGAGCCTGCCTTCAAACAGAAATGACTCTGAGCACCTTGGACTCACCACAAGAAGCTTTTTGCTGCAGCCACTGAAGCCCAGCACGGTTTGGGTGGCTGCTCACTGCCCATGGTGCCCACTGGGGATGCGCTTGGGCCACCGCACCGAAGGACTGCCCACAGATGTGGCACGGCCACCTCCTCTTCTCTTTTGCCCCCAAACTGTGCTTCTGGTTGGTCCTGGGATTCAGATCTACCAAGGAGCTTAGGAAGCTGAGCTGAAATGCACCCAGCACTTGGTGGTGTTGTGGTAGGTTCTCTTAGTTTGTTGTGGATATCTCTTTTTGGACCTAATTTCGAAGTCTGAGGGTTTTCCCATCCTCTGGATATACAAAGAGGCCACAGCTGAAGCCCACTGTACCCCTTTGGATTTGTAGGCTGTGAGCTTTTGGTCCCTTGCTCGGGAGCTGACATCCCACGGGACCAGGGCTGCAGAACTCCACAAGGACGTTCCTCTGTATTCAGGTGAGGTTCAGGTTCACCAGTGGAGGTTCAGATTAGATATTAGGAATTTGGTTTTTTACTGAAAGAGATGTCAGTCATCGGAATAAGTTGCCCAGGGAGGTGGTGGAGTCACTGTCTGAAGAGGTGTCCAGATGTGGCACTTAGGGAGATGTTTTGGGGTGGTTAGGGTGGTGCTGGGGTGATGGTGGGACTGGATGATCCTGAAGGTGTCTCTCAACCTTGCTGATTCTGTGGATTCTGTAAATATGGGAGTGTGTATTTACAAAGGAAAACCAAGCCCCACAGAGAACAGCCATTTCACAGGTCTTCATTTTCTTTTTTTCTGACAAATTCCTTGCACAGGTTTTTGCCATGCCTCAAAAGCATGAGAAAATGTGAAGAACTTAAATTTTCTAAAATCTGACTGATTTCAGTTTCCTAATCGAGCAGGTGTGACAGGAGTGGCTTTCTTTTGTAAAGAGGAATAGATAGGGAAGAAATTCAAAATGATTATTTAATTGCTCACTACACAAATGAGATTCCCCATGGAAAGTACCTGCACAGTAACTGTGCTTTGGGACAGATTCAGTGTCTGGGGGCAGAGTCTGATGTGTGCCTGGGATGCCAAGATCAGCCGGTGGGAGTTCGCAGCAGGCTGCGTTTATTTTTAAAGCACATAAGTGACAGTGCAATGTGAAAAAATTGCACACAACCTTTACTCTCCTGCAGGTGAAGAAACGACGGCGTTGCCCGGTAGCAGCTCATCCTAATGGAAAACACTCGAGAGACCTTCCACCAGCATGGTTTAACCTGAGGCATTTGTTGGTACCCAAGGTGCAGGNGCAGCATTTGTGGGACAGGGCAAGTGTCGACGCCTGCCCGGAGCCCCGTCCCTCAGCGGGATTCTGGAGATGAGCAGAGGATGCTCGGGTGAAACGCCTCCCAGGCTGAATCCGCACAGGGAAGGAGCCGCCCCGCCCGACACGCATCAGGATCATGCCTGGAGCAGCACACAGGAAGGGGCTGCAGGATCCTCTGGGTTCAGGGTGACCTGAAAAGTAACACAGGGAAAGGACTTCCCCTCTCCTGCTGGAGCTCCCCTCTGTTAAACTTTCTGCTGGGCATTTTTCCTGGTCCTTCACTGTTAAGATCTGGCTATTAAAATTATTAGAGAGATGCCTCTGCCTCAGAGAGGCAAATGCTAAATTAGACCAAATGCTAAAGTCAATAGCATGGACTATTATTGGCCAGTAAACGTGAAGTTGAGAGGGAGATAAGGAAAAGGGCCAGGAGGGAGTAGGGGGAGAAAAAGAGAGTGGCAGAAAAGCAGGTTAAGTAGGAAAAAAATCACCACTCTGTAGATCCTGATGAAGACCCGTTGATCGTCTTCTTCTGGTCTTCTTGGTGGCTGCAGACTGTATCCATTGGGTGGTGGAGGGAAGAGTCCAGGGAACACAACCTCTGCTGGATTTGTGCTTGCCCAGGTTCAGGTGGGAGCGCCCAGGTACCTCCCCCAGGGCGGGCAGTTCCACACTGGGCACTGGAATGGGCCACAGGGCACTGGGGTGATGTGATGGTGGGGAACAGGCACATTTCATGAGCCCTTGACACCTTCGAGGATGTTGCAGCTGTCCCTTAGGTTGGTGTGCCTGAATCTTGTCAGAACTGAACCCTTCATCCTGCCTGTGACTGTCCCGGTACTTCCAAGGGGAGATTCTGCAGCTGGGTCAGCGTGGGAGGACTCTGGCGTGATAAGATTAGCCCACCTCAAGTCTTATCAGCCTCCTCCCTTATCTGGGAACCCATTTTGCAGCCTCAGGTTCTGCACCTGGGAGCTGCTCTGTGCATCACAAGCAGAGCACTCGCGATTGTTGGAACCATCAGCACGAACAGTCTTGGCTTGTCCAGCACCAGGTGCAGTGTTTGAGTCTTTAGTCAGAGTCCAGTCTCACACACTCACTTTCACTCAGGTTGTCCCAGTTACTTCTTCCCCATGGTCATGGTTCCTGCATTCCAACTCGCTGCTTTCCTGCTGAGACACCTCTGAGTGTAGGGCACTTTCACTCTGCCCGGTAGAAAATGAGACACAATCACATTGTCTAAACTGCTGCACGCTGCCACGGCTGAGCACCCCTCCTGGCCCCCTCCCTGCCTTCCTCTCCATGGCAAGGGAACCTGTGCCCTCATGCAGGGCCAAAGATTCCTAACAGGTATCAACAGCCTTGGTTCAGACATGTGGTCCTCCTTGCTGTTGCAGATGGGAAGGTGGAGCACCCAAAACATGCAGACTGTGGACCTGGCGATCCGGTCCTCACACTGTCCCCCCCGCCCCGTGCCTTCTGCAGCAGCAAAGCAGAAAAGAATTGATGATGAAAGCTGGAAGTGTAATAATAATGGAGCTCGGTTGTCACGTATAAAACGAGAGACAAACACAGACTAATGAGAAACAGAGTGGCCCAAGAGGAAGGGAGAAACAAAGCCTGTACTATGGGAGGAAACATGAGAAAGGCAAATAAACTGCCAGCTGCAGGAGTTTATTGCAAGGGAAAAAACCCCAAACCAAACCATTTTGCAAACAATGACAGAGAAAGACTGGAAGTCTGTGCCAAGTGGAGAGTGACAGTGACATCTCCTTGGACAATATGGTTTTCACTGCTTCCCACTGGGCTGGAGCTGGAGGAGCAAAGCCAAAGGCTGGCTTGCCCAGCTAAAAGTTTGGGTTGCATTGAAGCATGCCCAAGCAGGCCAGCTCCACACCTGGCAGCGGCTTGGCTGGCAGCTTAGTGGGGTTTAAAACCACAATTCCACTGAGTAACTTCTCCACACTGCAGGAGAGCAGCTCCTGTGTCCATCACCACACCATACGTGGCCAAGGATCAGGCTGACTGGTGGGGGCTTCACTAACCAGGCTTCAAAACCTCTTCTTAACAGAAACCATTGCCTCTACCTTCAGCAGACAGCTGGGATTAGAGGACAGCCAGGAATTGTCATTTACAGGTGGAGTCCCGAGGCTCACTGCAATTTGCAGTGCTGCTGGTGGATCTGCTCATGTCACAGCAGGAGAGGGAGGTGCAGGGGCACGGGACAACCAGGGTGATCAGAGTAATTTCAGGTGACTGGCACTTGAACAGGTGAATATTAAGAGCCAGTGTGTGATGGTCAGAGTGTGCAACTCCTGTGCTCTGAAGGACAAAAAGTGTCCTTTGTGCACTTGCTCCAGCTCTTAACATTTTGTGATATGAAGGATGATAATAAAAGGGAGTTTTATCATGTCTTTATTGATAAAAGCTTGATCAATTCTTTATTGCTTGCCACAATCTCAGCATATTTCACCAGTTTCCTTGTAGATCTGCTCTTTATTTACCTGAAGAAGTGTCTCCTGAGCTGAGTTCTTCCTTATGAAGGCTCCACGTGTGCCTGCTCCTTCCTCCCTCCCTCCCTCCCCCGTTTTCTGCTCAGCGCTGCACTTTTCATGACAGCCCTTGTCAAATGCATTTCTTAAGCATCTTCCTTTGTCCAAAAGCTGTTGCCAGGAGGGTGCGGTGTCCGAGCTGTTTCTGTGACGTGTCCTCAAAGGACACTGCTCTGAGCTGCTCTGGTCACTCTCTGCTTTCATCTTCTGCGCCGCCAAATTGTTTTCACCCGTGATGGCCCTTGTCCATCAAATGTGCTCTCCCTGTAAATACCCTCAGGCAGGAAACCCATTAGCAGATGGACTCCATGACCTTCTCCAGAAAGCACTGAAGTTACAGCTGTGTGCAGTGTGCACAAGTGAGGGAAGGTTTATTTATTCTGCTTTGTTTCAAGATTTTTTTAAATTTTTTTTTTCCTACAGAGGAAGATTTCTTTATACCTGGAGGGAGAAATCATCTCCCCATGTTGCTTTCTTCACCTGGTTATTGCCTTTTAATTTACTACCTGCTAACAAGAGGAAATCTATATTTCAAGGACCAAGCACTGACAGAAAATGCTTCTTCAGGCGCCCTGCTGGAGCGCGGACCCAGGGCTGGAGTGAGATCTCACACCAAGGAGGTGGAGAGGCATCCTTTGTGTGGGGGAAAGAGACAAAAAGCCCCCGAGGGAGCTCCTTTCCACCGCAGCTGGTGGAAACAAGGTGCAGGCCAGGTGTGGGGCTGGTCAGGAGCCAGGCAGTGCTGCCTGCACTGAGGGCAGATGCAGAAGTGCAGACCTTGGAGTCATCCCACCAAACCGTGTGGGACGCAGCCCTGAGAGCAGTGTGGGTGGAACAGCCAGTGAGAGAGAGGCCACAGGAAGCCAAAGGCACATTTGCAAAGCATCCACAGCGAAAAGGGTAAGAAACAGTCTTCAGGAAGGGTCCTAGCTGGAAAAAGTTTTGGAGTTTTGAACGGAAAAGTCTCGTCTCCTGCTGCTCGAACACAATGGGGGAAGGGAAATGGGGCTTTGTACATTCACTGCAGGAAAATAGGAGTGCATCACACAAGTATCTGATTTCTTCATCAATTACTTCTCCTAATGGAAACAGCATGTCTGTCCCCAAATTCTGGCTAACTGCTCGAACTGCAGAGGGTGCCAGTGCTGCGGGATCGCCCCACAGAGCCAACCTCCCCCTGCTGCTGTGGAGGGATGCTCTCCTCATGCTCTGTGCTTATCCACAAAAGACAGAAATTAACGTTTTTGACACTCTCCTCCCACTGCTGTCCTTCCTCGGGGATCTGACCAGGTGGCTCCTCAGGCTGAGGGACCCCTGGTTGCCGTGGTTTCCTTCTCCCTGTCAGAGCAACGACCTGGCTCTTCACTGCTCCCAGCCCAGGGTGGTGACTGTAAATGTTGGTGGAACTGGAGCATTTAACAAGTGGTATTTTTATTACAATGGCCTCCTCTCCTTTTCCGTGGTACTGTAGGAACTGCTGAAATACCAGCACAACATGTCACCTCTTCCAAGCAGAAAACCTACACTTTAAACTGTGATGAGCAGTTTGTTCTGCTGCCTGCTAGTAGATCTCCGAGCTGAAAAATATTTGTAAGAGCTTGTTGGAGGGACACACGTGTTTATTAGGAGTGGAATTGATACCCACTAGGTTAATCTTTGCAGGAACAACGGGATCTCTGCAGAAACAGCAAAAACCCCTCAAGTGACACCGGCGGAGCAGCAGAGGGCATCCGCAGCCCGCGGTTGAAGGCTGCAGCGAGGGGAGTGCTCGCTGGCAGAGCTCAGCAGGACAATGCTGCTTTAACCCGCGCACGGAGACCTTCAGAGCATCCCCAAACCCCGACAAAGCCAGCGCCGGGAAGCATTTCATGCTGCAGTATCTTCAGAAATAAATTATAAACGAGGCCAACAACGTCCCGGCGCCGGAACAGAGTGGGCAACACCTAAAGGCAGTGATAAACGGGGCAGGTCCCTGTGCTGTGCCTGCCTCTCCAGCCGCAGCCGAGGGGTTTGCTCTGAATTAAACAAAGCCATGTGCTGTTTACAATGTGGTTTGAGTTTGTGCTCGCCGAGGTTTGCAGTGCCCCTGTGGAACAATAGCTCACTGAGCCGGGCAAATGGGGAACAGCCCGTGAACAATGAACGAACAGCGAGAGGGAGCTGGGTTGTTTTAATTCTCATCCAAAATCCAAGGCAATCGGTTTCTTAACGGAAAATAAAAAGCTTATGAAGCTGCTGGTACATTGTCACCATTCAGCATCCTGGAAATTGGATTCAGATTTTTGGGAAGGTTCTTGGACCAGTGGATGGAGCAACACCGGATGGTGCCAACCTTCCCCCACGCTGTGGCCTTTGCTGTTTCCTTTAAAGGGTTTTGTCACAAGTGGAGGTTTCTAAGATGGCTGCAGCCAGAGACATTTAGAAATCTGCCCTGCATGTCTAGCTCTGAGCAGGGAGCCTGGGGAAAACAGAAACAAAGGGCACTGGATCATTCCTGTGCTGTGAACACTTTTTCTTGCATTTCACATCCTCTAAATTAGGGTAAAACCAGACCATTTCAGCATCCCGTGCTCCCCTAGGGTGAACCACTGTGCTCCTGCAGCCTGAGGGCAGGTTTTTTTCATCAATACAGAGACGAAGAACCTTGGCTTGCACGGGAGAGGCAATGAAATTCGTCTTGAAAGTGTTGACCATGACCCTTTGTTGTGAGAGATTTACCCTACTCTCAGGGATATGAGGCAGTTTCTTCTTTGCCTTTCTTTCCCCTGCGTTTCAGAGAGCAGAGAAAGAGGCGGATTGCTAGAATATTGAACCCAGTGTAAAAATGTACAGGTTTTAGCATCTTTTCTTTAGAGGTGCTTGCATTTCCTCTGATTCTAAATCCCCCAGAAACTGATAGTTTCACTACAAGGGTGATGCTCAGCAAGGGAAAGCAAATGAAGACAGAGCCACAGACACCAGTGAAATAAATGGTGCCTGAAGGGAGAACTGAATGTCTTCAGAGCCCAGAGGAGCTCGCTGAGGCACAGACATTTCCTGTCCCAGGATCTCCTTTGTCACCAGCTCCAGGCTGGGGGCTGCTTCCTCGGGAGCTGTGGGTGCCCGGGGAGCGGAGCCCGAGGGCTGTGGGAACCCCAGCTGTCCTGGTGTGCATCTGCTGCCCGGCTTTGACTGCTCCTGGCCAGCACAGAGCACAGCCCCAGCAGCAGCATCCCCTCCCAGCAGCAGCTGTGACAGCTCAGGATCACCCCAAACAACACCTCAGCTCCAGGCTCTTTCCCAAAAGATGCCGAGTGCAGCTGACTTTGGTGCTTTCTACAAGAGCCCTGCACCAAGGCTCCCCTGGCACTACAAGAAACAATTCTCTTCCCAGCTATCACCCGAGCTCCAGCATCATCTCTGCTTGCAGGAGCTTCCCTCACACGTTTTGGGCTGCCACCACCTGCTCCTGCTGCCTGGCTGCTTGGCTCAGCCCCAGGTGAGACGGGAGAGGAGGGTCTGAGATGCTCCCCCTGTGCCAGGGCTGCTGCTCTGGTGCTCAGATAAAACAGAGGATTTCTGGTGATCTCTGGGCTGTTCCACCAGGAGAGGCAAAAGCAATGGCTGAGAGGAGCTGCTCCTAAATTCCAGTAGAACTTCCTTGGACACAAATTGGCTTTTACATCACCAGGGCATGTGAGTACTTGATTATTCTCCAGATACAAAGAAACCTTCAGGTTTTTTTTGAACACATGGGAAAGATTATGTCAGGGTGAAAATGTGGGAAGGGAAGGAAGTGGAGCCCAGCATATTTTCCAGAGGTGTGGATAAGCGAGAAGATTTCATGCTGTTCAGTCACTCATTATCTTTTATCTCTTCTGGAAAGCAAAACACCAGTAAAATGGAAGTGTTAAGTTTAAACCCTTTTCCAGAAAGCTGAATTTATCCAGAGGGGATTTTTTTTTCCTGGAAGCAAGGATTGGTAATAACATCTGTGGGAATTATCCAGCTCCTATTGTTGAGCTGAGTCTTCTTTTTTCCTTTCATGATTACCTTCTCCCGAACACATTGTTTTAAAGAGTCTCTGGAAAGGTTTCCCCAAATGGAGCTCTTCAAAAGAGGATAAATCTTCGTGGCTCATGGGCCCAATTTTTTAGTGGGTTGGTTAGTTGGATTTGTTCCTTTTGTGTAAGGTAAGGTACCCAGTAGAAAAAGACAGGTTTTAATATATTTTCATGACGCCTTTTCATGCTTTATTAAAATCAGCCAATTAGAAGATAATTGGAGGATATGGATACCTCCTAAACTTTAGGGAAAATAATTCTGTCTCCAGGATTTAGGCTCCAGAGCAGTAACTGGGAGGTGATAACAGTCTGGACCAGAGAAGAAAAGGCAGTGCTTGCATCCTTAGCTCTGATGAGGTTGTTCTCTCAGAAGAAGGACAATGGTTTTTAGAACTGATGGATATTATCTTTGCTTATTTTGACTGCCCATCTTGAGAAGAAAATTGGTCTCATTTCTGAGTTATCAAGGCTAAGGCAGGCTGTGCCCTGGAATATTTTGAACAAGAAAAGAAAAAGGAAAAAAAAATGAAAGAAAAAAAGAAAGAAAAAAAAGAAAAAAGGAGAACGGAAAAAAGAGGCGAAATAAAAAAATAAGTCAAAGTATCCTTGGCATCATGCTGGCCTACTATTTTTTTTTCTAGAAGCATCATTGTGGATTCAAATGAATTAGCACATAATGTTGAAATATTGTGAATACGCTGACATTTCATTGTTTTGCTCAGGAAGTAATTTGTCATTGTTACAAAAAAAAAAGTAACATGACTGTTTCAAAGCTAATTGAGTGTGTTGCAAGAATTTTAAAATTCTCAAGTAAAACCACTGGTCAACAACCAGCTGCATGTCCCTGGATGGAAAGGGCTTCCCATAGGAGAGTGGGAAAATCTCCACATGACCAGTAGGAATTTATTCTGGGCGTGAGATTAATGCCATGGTCATGCTCAAAAGAGCCAGTGAGAAGTCAGGGAAGTGAGACATCAGCCTGAGCAGCTTGGCAAGGAAGGAAGTTGATATTAAAAACCCCTCCTTTTCCAGAGCTCATTATCTCAGAGAGGTGGAATTCAGGAGGGTGGTTTTTGGGAGTCTCCAAATCCGGGCGAGGAGGGCTTCTCAAAGCGATGCCACCACTTAGAGCCTCATCTCTGCGGCAGCGGGGGAGCACTCAGCCCCCACACCACCTGAACTGGTGTTTTCCCTAGGAAATGGAATTGGTGTTTTTCCTAGGCTCCCTCACCCTGGCTTAGGGCACGTCTCAGTGGGGTGCGGTGTCCGCTGTGTTTTCTGCACCCCCGAGAGCAAAGCCCGAAGGCACCCAAAGATCTCTCTTGGGAACCCCTCCCAGGCTCAGCAAAGCCCTGCGTAAAGATCTGGGTGAGAGCTGAGGCTCCTGGGCACGCCAAGGAGGGGAACCTGCAGGGAAGTCAGGGTTTGGGGTTAAAGGGAACTTTGCGACTCCCGACAATGAAAACAAACCCCGGAGGCATCTCTGTCTCTGCCGGGAATCTCGCCATGCGATTGTTAAGTCACCGAAAACAAGAGGTGGCTCGAAGTCCTGTTCGGTGGATTTATCCTTTGTAACGCAGCTCTCAGATGGATGCATCTCTCCTCACCCCGGTCCCGTTCCCGTCCCGGGGGCAATCGGAAGGTGCTGAAAGGGCTCCGTGTGTGTGGCTGGGCTCTCGTTCCCCAGGGGCTGCGGCAGGTTTGTGCCAGCGCTGGTACCCAGGCTCAGCCCGGTCCCCAGCCCCCGGGCGCTGCAGGAGAGGTGAACCTACTCCCGGTGACACGCTCAAACTGGTCCCAGCGTGGCGAGGACAGGGATGTGAGTCCTGCCTCCCTGCCTCTCTGGCTTTATCTGCCTCTCCAGAGCTCTGCTGGTCTGTGCAGAGGGCAGGAGGCTTCCAACCATACCCTGAGATGCAGCAGAGCTCCTGCTCCATTCCCTTCCCTGGGTTGTTCTTCCTTTGAAAATAAAATTCTCATCCTTTATGGCACCTTTCTGCTTTCCCTGCACCCAAACCTGCCCGCAGTGAACCGCAGGCACTCTTTAAAATGTCAGTGGGATGCTCCTTAATCCCATAAACACCCCGGTTCCTATTACACATTTACCCCGGGGAAAGCAGCAATCCCTTTGAAACAAGGTGATTTAAGTAGGTTTTTCTCACTCTCTCACAAATACATGTAATTCTCTATTAATATTGAAACCATGCTTAATCCACCAAGGCGGGACTGGGTGCCCCTGGAAAATCCCAGTGCTTAGACATCAATGGGAGTGACCAGTCCCAGTCCCTTCTTCTTCTCCTGACTTGCAGGGAGAGTTTGGATGCGTTCCTGGACTCGGGCAGATGCTCTGATGGCTGGGCTCTTGGTTATTCAAAGTGGGTTTCTCTCACTGTCTCCTGCCAGAAAGAGCCTGCCCTGCATAAAGAAAATGAAATCCCATGACTAGGCATGTAAGCTTGTGGCTGCAACCCAGCACATTGTGTTTTCAGGCAGAGCTGAGCAGCTCCAAAAGACAGAGAAAACAACAACAGAAGTGCCGGACCAGGGACAGCTGGGTGCTCACCTGGGGTTTGAACCCAAAATTTGAACCCAAAACACACCTTCCCAGTATCAGCTCATCTCTCACATCCCTTTGGATTGCTCTAACACTTAGTTTTCTGGGTGGACAAAAACCAACTCCCCAAAGTTTTCCCCAGCTTCATCATCCCGAGGAAAGGGATGTCTGGCCAGAGAGATTGCAGGAGTCCCCCACTGAACCTTCCCACTGTAGGCTGGACTCTGAGTGCTGGTTATTTCTAGGGAGGAAATCTCCCATCTCTGGAGGGGACCAAACAGAGGGCACCTCCTCACTGGGGATTTCCAAGGTGTGACTGGGCAGGATGCTGGATAGTCGCATGGAGGGTCCCTGTCCCATGAAAGTTGGATTAAGTGACGTTTTGAGGTCCCTTCCAGCTTGGTCTGTCCCATGGTTCTAGGATAAAATGCACCCCAAAAGATAAGAAACCCAGTCCTTGGAGCTTTCTTAAATGTTCCTGCAAATAAATGGAGACCCTAAACAGGTCTGCAGTTAATTTTAACGTGCTCAGGAAGTGGCTGCTGTGACACCTGGTAGGGTAGAGCTCTGGGTGTTCAAGCTGAACCGATCCAGCTAACACAGTCAGAAGGTGCTGATCTTAATTCAATTGCCTTCTGCTGACTCCCTTAAATTGGTTTACATTTGCTGTCTTTTGGCACATGTTAAATCAGAAATAAATGTTGAGTCAACAAATAGTCCTTCCTTGACTGGAATAATAGAGCTTTTAGGAGGAAGACTGTTATGTGCTTTTTCAGTGCCCAAGAAAACAGAGCTCTTATCTCTGTTTAAGTAATAATTATAACCTGAAGTTGTTTATTTGACTGCATTTAGCCAATTGTTTCCACACTGGTGGAAGTAGATCTCTACAGCTCCCCTGTATTGATTTATCCTGGATCACAGGGCACTGATTTCTGCTTCAAAAAACAGAACGTTGATAGCAAATGAAGGACAACACGGAGTAAATGGTGGACAGGGGAGTTAATTAATTAATTCCTTTACTCCATATGATTGTGTATGTTGGTGTGATTTTCAACAGCTTTAGTGAACAAAAGCCCATTTATGGGTAACAGTAACAGCAGATAACAAGTGCTGAGGGTCATGGGTTCTCTCTTGTGGCATGACCTCTGTAGTTGTCCCACTCTTTTGTTTTGTGCCAGCCGGAATTAATTAGATTGAAACTGCTGGTGAAGTAAGACAATATTGAATGTCAAAAATAATACTTTGCACATTATTTTGGACGAGTTTCTGCTCCTGCTTGGGCTGAAGCTGAAATAGATGACAGTAGTTTCACTAACTCTGAACTCAAAGATTGTAACTGACAGCGAAATCTGTTTCCATATTCTATTTAAAATGTGTTGGAAATGTCAATGAATTCCTATCCTTATGATTAATAGTTAGCAACATTTCTGTCTTGTGGAAACTAAATGGCTACAGGAGACATCGGAGTGAGGACTATCAGAGCACGGGATGAAGGTGGTCTTGGGAAAGGTGGTGGCATGGCTGTACCTAAATCTCCTCTCTCCGAGTGACCTTGGTGTTTTTCATCTGCTCTTTAACAGAAGTTGGACTGTGATGATAAGTTCTTCAATTATAGGTACTGTCCTTCCAATCCTTTGAGCTTTTGCTTGTGTCTTTTTGTGCCCTTGGAAGTAATTTTTCACTTCCAAGCTAAACTGAAAAAAAAAACAAACGCTGCAATTGAGTCACAAAAGTTGAATTGTAAAAAATGCTGCAATTGAGTCATGAAAATGAAAAATATACATGAAACCAGAACTGGGCATTTTGTTTCACTTTGGTGGCTAGGAGTGGCAGTGAAAATTGAAGGCAGTTTCTTTAATAGCACATTCAAATGCTTTCTTCTGCAGTTGACTTTCATGCTAAAATAATAAAAAAGAGATTAAGTAAAGAGGAGGACAGCAATCATTCCTTAAGTGGGGTGTTATTTTGCTGATGAGGTAAACCCAGCTGACACCAAGAATAGTTTAAATCTGCCAAATACATGCTGATGTTGGCTGGCTCTGCCTCTCCCCCAGCCACTGCTAGAGCTGAGATTAAAGTCAAGTCATCTTCCATGGTTCTCCACATTGCACACATTTGGGGTGTAATTTAGAGGAATAGGGTGAAAAAGGCAAAGTGGAGGTGGTTGTGGTGGTGTCATGGACCTGCTAGTAAAGTATTGAAATCTAGGGCGTTTGGGGCATTTAAAACTGGGCTTACATCACATGAATGCGAGAACAATAAACCACAACTGCCAGGGACAAAGGGAAACATTTGGCATCTCCGAAACGCTCAAAACAGGACCGTGCTTGAGATCATCAGTGCTCTCACCAAACCCCAGGCAGCCGCTGACACGGCTGGGTCGTCACTGGTGGCTTTGCAGAGCCGCCCCAGCCATGGAGGGTGGATCACCCAAGCAGGAGAATCGGTGGGTTTGTTTTGCTTTCGAGAGGTGGAGGTCAGCGAGGGGCTTTATGAGATGTGGGGTTGTAAAACAGCAAAAGGCAGAGCAGGAATCGTTTGTGCATCCGCCTTGGAGCCGGGAGGGCTGGCAAAACAGGCAGACATGTCACGCTGATCTGACTGCAGAGAGCAAGAGATGCACGAGCATGGCTCCTTCCAGGCTCCAGGAATGAAAAGCAAATTTTTTTTTCCCCCTGTTAGGAGCTGCTTTGGCCGCTAAGCAAAACGTAATAATGGCTACCCATTGAGTTTTAAGAGTTTTTGTCTTCTTCCTATTTTTTTCCCTTAGGACTTCAGGGACTATTCTACTTGATGAGCTTGCCTAGAGACTATTCACATGGTTGAATCCTGTGGAAAATTTATTGTTGTTAGAAAAACGGGGGGTGGGGGGGGGGGTAGGAAAAAAAAATCACACGCGTTTTCTTCCAAACCCTTTTCCAGATTTATTTTTCTGCTTCATCTTTCATGGGAAAATCCGTCTGTGTGGTTGTACATCTACTTTAGTGTTTTTACTTGTCAGTATTCTGTTTTTGTAGCTGCTCTGAATCTTTTAGCTCAGGAACTGTTGTGCTGTTGGTTGATGGGGGAAGAAATGGCACTGGAGACTGCAGTGATGTCACATCTGGAGAGGCTGCAATTAAGAGCCCAGCTTGTCTCGTTAATAACGACCAGAGCGATGACTGGCGCTGCCAAGGCAGCAGCTGTGATTCTGGATGGCTTCACGTCAGCTCCACCCCAGAGGTGGTCACTCATCTGTGAGCTGATAAGAGGTGTCCAGGTGCCACTGGGAAACCTGGGCTGTAAATGGTCACTGAAAGGTGTTTCCTCAAGGTGACCCCGAAGGTGCAGCCCTGGCAGAGAAGACAAGAGGGAGCAAACACCACGCACTGGGCTGGGTCCACCAAGGCTTTCTCCTCCAGGAGGGTCTTGCAGAATCGTGCTGGGCTACCCAGAGGAATCTCCTTCCACGGGGATGGACAAGGAGTGGGTGGGCAAAGCCACTCTGGAGCTGGTCTAGTGGTGGTGACAGACCCTGGGAGCAGGGGGTGGGCTGGGGATACAGAGTCTCTTCCAGCCACAAGTGCTGTGGTTGTATGCAGGGGCTTTACAAAATCATATTACACTGCAGGAGTGAGCAAAACATTCTTCTTTTTCTTCTGTCTGGAGTAGCTTTGCCCTTTGGTCACACATTTTGGGCTCGGGAGAGAGGGTATCAGTCAGTCTGCAGGGGGAAGCTCAGAGGAGGAGTTAATTCAGTGAAGAGAAGGGAGGATGAGGGAGATGGAACTGGCTGATGTCTAAGGTCCCTTCCAACCCAAACCATTCCATGATTCCATGACACAGGAAACGCTCTTTTTACACGGGTATGTAACATGCGCCTAGTTTTTCCAGCTGGACTTCACCTGCTACACAGCCTGCTGAAATGAGTGATTATTTTTTACATGCTGACATATTTTTAACCCCACATGAATAATTGAGAAGAATGCATCCATTTTTTTTTTCCCCAAGAAAGGATTAATATGAAATAACTGTGGAATGGTATTGATGTAAAAAGATGAATAGAACTCTTTCCTGGGGATCAGATGCCCAAACTTAATAAAAAGAAATACTGGAGCTTTGCATTCCTGCAGTTCATTGCAGTGGAAAAACTTACGCTGACAAAGACAATTGACATTTTCTGAAGAGGACAAACCAATTTACTGGAGGAGGTGCAAGCAAACCTGGACACAGTTAAAAAAAATGTGATTCACAAAGCCTGTCAACATTTTTTTCCTTGTGTCTTAGAGTCTGGTCACAGCTCTGGGACGAGTGAGTTCATTTTATACATTATAAGTGGTTGAGCATAAGGTGACAAAAACGCTTGGGGACTTGGAAAATTGTCCCTCTGATGAGAGGCTGAAGAGGTTGAGATAGCTGGTGATAGAAGGAGAGGAATAAATAAAGTGTAGAAGGTCTTAATAGGACCACCAGTTTGGAGAAGGATGTTCAGAAGAGATGGGAGCCACCTTTCCCTCGTTCCTGTAACACACGAGAGCGAAGGCATCAAATTTTGAAGCTGTGGGATTTTAACTTTGCACACAGAAAAGAAATACTTTGTCCAGTAGCATGTCCTGCCTGTGGACTCACTGCCAAGGGATGCTCCTACATCTGAAAAATGAGGAAAAATCAAAGGTCATGCCTGTAAAAAGAACATTTGGAGCCAGATGCTCCCAACAAGACTATAAAGTCTCTTGAGGTTTTTAATTAATCTCTAATGTCTTGCAACTAATAAGAGACTTTTACTCAGCAAATCACCCATCCTGGCTCTGTGTAACAGATTGTGAATCCTCATTTTAAGCGTTTGGTGCTGGTCAGATCCCGTATAGCATGAAAATTTCTGGGCCTTTCTATGTTACTGTGTGCTCCCAGCTTCACTGTCCTCCTTGGGATTTTTGCTTCCATGGAAGAATGGTTTAATTTGGATTCTAGTCTGTTTAATAATGATTTTTAAACAGCTTGAATATTGTCTCCTGCTTTGTTTTGGAGTCTCCCATGGATCACACTCACTGAGCAGATGTGTTTATGTGCAGCCCTGGCTGTGGTGAAATCCCACTCACTGTTTTGTGCAGGGATGAGCTCACGTGTGGCTGCAGAGGGTGGGCTGGGTTTGTGCTCACCCTCCCACTCTTCACTTTTTAAGTTATTCAGCTGAGTTTCTGAGGTGGGGTTTGATCTTCCCAAGCTGTTGGTGGCTGTAGTTTGACTGTAGCACAAGGGCTGGCTGGCTGGGGGGGAGTTGTGGGAACGCTTTTCTCTCATAGAGCAGATTTTAAGGCTTCCCCTGCAATTAAAAAAAGCAAATACAACAGTAGTAGCATTGCCTTGCTAGTGCAAACCCAGCACCCATTGGACAGGGTGGTGATACGTGATTAAATCTATCTGGTGATGATTAATGATGGATCAGCATCCACCCACCACTCAGCCCACCTAGGTGCACCAAAATATCATTTATGTAGTGGAAGGTACTTAGTAATTTCCATTTCTCTGATTGCCCTGGTCCATGCCTTCAGATTGACCACAGAAAAGAGGAGATCCTCTTCTCCCTCCTTCCCTTTCTGTCTGCTAAAACCTCCTCAGTAACAGAGTGGATTTCAGGCTGAAATTTCCACAGCCAGCCACTGCTGACAGGGATAGAGATTGGGGAGCAGAGCTGGGGCTGACAGCTTCATAATCCAGTTGTGCTGAAATGTATCATTGTCAGCTCTGCTATTTAGAAGAAAATCCTCAGTCCGACCCAGAAGATGATTTATAGGGAAGAAAAGATGACATGTCAGCATCTGAGAAGACAATATGTGTAAGTAGCACACCAGGCTCACTGTCTGCTCCTGGATAAATGAGTTATCACCAGGATATGTCTCCTGAGCTCCACATAAAAGCAATATTCACTGGGGATCACACACAGGCACTTGCCACCCTTTTCAAAAATAGGAAGAAGGCAGAAAGAATCTGGGGCATTTTCGGAAAAATTTTGTTCATTTATCCAGTCCTTTGGCATAAAGTGGAGCTGGTGGGATGATGCACAGATGAAAGGGTTTGCCATGCTGTGCTGTGGATCAGCCTTGCAGTCTCACATCAGATTTGGGACTCTCTGCCCTCCAGGAGCAGTCAAGCAGAGTTTCTTCAGTAAAGAAGATCATCTCACCTGCCCTGGATGTGGCAGGTAAAACCACCTGGCTGAAGATAAGGAATGGACACCTCTGAAGTGGATCCATCTCCATTTTTCACACCCATGGCTTTATTCCTTGACTCCTGCAGACGAACCAATGCAACAAGAGAAGGGCCCAGCCTCAGTTTCACCGGTGGTGAAGGGCTGTTCAACAGGTTTTGACTCCTGATAGAGGGAGAGGAAGAAAAAAGAGATCTTTCTGTGGGCTGCTAGATGCTTCTGATCACTTATAAATTATCCTTTCTTGACACTCCTTGTGCATCTCTCTCTGTATGTATGAGTATGTGTGTATGTATCTACCTGCCTGTCTATTAATCTACCTGTCCATCTGCACCCCTGTGTGTGATCAGGGATTGGCAGTCACTCCTCGCTGCCTCGTGGCTGGGTTTTATTGCTGTTGCATCCCCGTCATGAGGACACTGGCAATTTTATTAGGAAATATTACAGGACACTTCTGAAATCTGGTCGTCCCTGAAGTCCCCGCAGATTTTCTCGAGTACTCAGTGCGTCTGGAATGTCCAAGTGATCCTTGGAGATACCCGGACTAATAAAGCAGGCAGGACACTCATATCATGTTTATGATTATACATATTCCCCCATGAAATAAAGCTGTACAGTTGTGATTGCAGGCAGAGAGTTATCAGCTGGAAGCAGCTGTGCTGCCGAAACATCCGGTGGCAGGCTATGTAAATATTAACAGAGATACCCCAAAATCAACTCTGTCTGTATTTATATGTGTTTTGTTGCCAGCTGAGGCAGCTGTCAAGAGGGTTGAGTTTGGGGAAATGGATGTGAGCTAGGAACTGCAGGGTTTGGAGCCCTTATGTTCACTTTGCTTGTCCATCAGCATTTAAATACGTGTACTGAAAGGATACATTGGACATACAAAGCCTTGTGCTGTGGAAAGGCACTTCAAGGGCCACACGGTAATTTTCTGTCTTTTTAAAAACAGGAGGAATCATCTACTTTAGGGCAGACTGATCCTGAGCTGGTTTTCTTGTAAGGAAACTCCTCACTTACTCCAAGGACCTGCTGTCCTGCGTGCACTGGCCAGCCCAGGGATTGGCTGTTTGCTCAGGAGCACCCCACCCAAAACAACAGAGTCGAATTAGACAAAAATGGCTTGTGAGGGGTACCCAAGCCCCTGGTGCTCCTATTCCTCATCTTTTCCAACGCCATGGGGAAGGTCTGAGGCCCCCTGGGCAGTGCCCATGGTCCAGCCCCTGTGACACACCTGGGGAAGGGCAGAGAGTGTCCCCAGCCAGAGCAGGGCTGGGACAGCCCTCCAGGACTGTGAGTACAAACAGCTTTCCTCCACCCTCAGTTATTTAGGAGGTGTCAGCTCCAAGAGCAGCTCAGGATCGAGGAGTTCCAGGCTCTTGATCATCTGCACTCACCTGTGCTTAAACAGAGGGGAGAGGCAAAAGGGAAATTCTCAGCTTGGCGGTAAAGACAGTTTCAATTAAAGATCTGTCCTCATTAAAACACGCTCTGTGCACAGGCTAATTGCACAGGCCATGCATTATGGTTTCACAAGTGGCCTCCCGCCCCGTTTCTGTTCTTTGTTGGTCTCAGTGAACTCAGAGGTCATTTCCAACCTTAATGAACCCGTGATTCTATAAGCTGGGATTTATGTTCTCCCCAGCTCTGATGCTCCCCTCACTGTCCTAAAATCTCTGTCCCTACTACATGTACCCAGGAGATGGTCGTTCAGACTCAAAAAAGTCTTCAGTGTTTCAGTTCTTCCTTTTATTGTGAGTCAGACAAACACTGAAGATTTTCTGTACAGATAAATGATATAAAAAGTACGTTTAAAATAATCCATTTTGCCTACCTAATTTTCTTTCAGCTAATTGCAATCTGCTAATTTTGAAATGGGATCCTTTGGTGTGGCCAGAGGTGGTGGGGGGGGTTTGTGTAGGTGTTCTTCCACTTCAGGACCTCTTTTCCGCTTGGGTTTATGAGGAACTCAGAGCCTGGTTCTGCTGAGGGAGGAAAGAAGCCCACAACGAATTCCAGCAACGAACATCTGGATAATTACACCCCTGTCTCAACTAAAAAGAAGGGGAAAAAAATAAAAGGAGGCCAGCTGCCTTGTCATTCCCAGTCTCCTGCCAGACAGCTTCTGCTGACAGGTTGGCTGTGCGTCGGAGGGGTGGCAGGTGAGGGGCACACCTGAGCGCTGTGCCTGAGTGCTGTCAGGCTGGATGCTGACAGGCTACAGGAGCTGTGGTCTTACACACTGCAGGTTCAATCTAAGTACCCTTGTGGCGTGTGTTTGCTTTCCAAGCACTTTGTCCCACTGCGGGCACTGTGCGGGGAGCTGACTGCAGCTGGAGGAGGGAGGGAAAAAGCTCTTAACCCTATTGTTTTAAATAAAAATAATGGTTACCTTGAGACTTCTAGTTTCTGTTAGGTCCTTCAGGACCTTAAATGTTTGGAAAACACGATGAAAAGGAGTCAGTTGGTAAATTCTACAGAAAACATTGCTGTAATACAAAGTGACATAAGCACTTCTTGTGGTGTGTAATGGAATATCAGCTTCTGCCTGATCTTTTTATTTCTCTCTTTAGCTCTCCCCTTCTTTCCTTTCTTTCTTTCTTTCTCTTTCTTTCTTTCTTTCTTTCTTTCTTTCTTTCTTTCTTTCTTTCTTTCTTTCTTTCTTTCTTTCTTTCTTTCTTTCTTTCTTTCTTTCTTTCTTTCTTTCTTTTTCTTCCTTCCTTCCTTTCCTTCCTCACTTCCTTCCCCAACAAAGCAGCTTTTCCTTTTCCATGTGGATTTATCCCATAGTTAGGGGGAAGAAGCAGGCCCCAAAGCAATAGGCTGCTGGACCAGAGTTATTTCCTCACTCAAGTAACTAAAGTTGTCATCCAGCAGGGGCCTGGGAGAATGCTGAGAATGTTCATCAGCAGCAAATGCTTCAAATTAATCACATGCTTAAATGTTTTGCATATTTAAAAGAGGATAAGTGTGATTTGGGAGGGTAATTCTGACCTGGGAATTAGCACCATATGGAAGTGCATTTGAGTGACTACACAGAGCACTGTTGGCAATGCAGGGCTCCCAGGTGTTTGGTCCTCTCTCTGTTCAAAACAATGCATATTTCAGGGTCGCACCTCTGTTATCTAAATGATACAGTGAAGTTTATTGAATGGAAAGGAGAGACAAGAAGATCAGGGAAATGCCTCTGACAGACACAGACAGGACTATTCAGGGAAAGTTTAGCAGCCTGTATTAGGCATCACGGGTGAAAGAGCTGGCAGCGGTTCAAGTGTTTGCAAGATGGGTTTGTTTTCTCAAGTCTCCAATTTACTCTAATAGGCATATTATGTTCAAGCATGAACAACCAAATCTGACGTGAAATAAATGAAAATGCTCAAAATACATGGTACAGTGACCCTGTAAATGTGTAGGCCTTGACTTCTGTCTATTTAGGCTCAGAGTGAAGCCAAGGTACACTCAGTTTTTTGTTTTTAAGCACAAATTTCTAATGTCTAGAGTTTAACCATCTTAAAGGGAAGGTAAGAACCTCATCTACGTACCTGGATTCCTTCTTTGCCAGTGGAGACAAATGGCAAATCGCCCCTTGGAAGGCAGGTAAGAGGGACTGCTTTTGGGGCAAGAGCCCACCTTTTTCCCTTGACTTAAGGGGGCAGTTCTGTTTAGCAAACTCAGTTTTCATCCACCTTTAATGGTGTGGGGTGAATCAAACCACAGACTCATAGAATCATAGACTGGTTTGGCTTAAAGCTTATCTCATTCCACCTTCCTGCTATGGGCAGGGACACCTCCCACTACCCCAGGGTGCTCCAAGCCCCATCCAACCTGGCCTTGGGCACTGCCAGGGATCCAGGGGCAGCCACAGATCCCCTGGGCGAGAGATACTACCTGGGATATCAATTTGGGCTTTGATTCATAATCTTTCCCATCTTTCCTCGCTCCCCTTTGTCTCCTTTGGCCATTTAAGCCCACCACAGCTGCTGCCATCGTGCCCATGTTGGTCTCTCAAAGCACAGTTTGTTCCTGCAACACAAAATGCCAGAAATAACAAGAATGGTGCAAGAACTAATCCCACACAGGAGATGGAGCAGCTGCCAGTGGAGCACAAGCTTTGAATTTCCCTGACAACCAGGTCCTGGCTGTGTTATAAAGGATGCAGACCAGGCCTGGCCAAGCAGCAGGCACAGTGGTATCAAGAAGTGGTAGGTGGCTTTGTGAGCCTAGATGGATTTACTAGTTGCTAGCTAATTCCACTTTCAAGTACTGCAATAATTAATTTTGTTTGGGGGTTTTTTTTTTTTTCCTCTGGTGATATGGCTCCTTTGATCACCACTTCTCTCTCTCCCTAATCATTCAGTTGGCATATATGCCACTAATTTTTACCATCTGGTCCTCAGTTGAAAGCCCTCGCCTGCTACTGTTCACATGTATCTACCTTGACAGTAAATGATGGGAGTGCTTCCAGTGTGAACTCACACAGCTATTCCAGCTCTGCTCGCTGTAAGCTTCAGGTCTTGCCTATTTGTGGAAGGGAGAGTGGGCACTTCTGGGTCTGTCTAGACATGTCTCTCTCAAGTGCATGTGTGATCATATGAGTTACTCACTCCAGTAATATTAATAAATGGGACTGGGCCAAATAAAAGACAGTTCCATTAAATTCTCTGAGCTCATAGGGTGGTTATAAAGTCAACATGCTGTGCTATGTTAACATCTGACCAGTGAAATAGTTGTTTCCTGATCCCAGGTTTGGCTTCCAGCCACAAAAAACACAAGACAGATGCTGTGCTTTAGCAGGGTCAGGGTTATCAAAGAGATGTGATTAATAGCTGGTTACGGTGCTTTTGTGACACTTTTGCTTTGTTGATTACAGAGGACTCCTAGCCATGATTTTTCCTCGATTTGGTGACCTCCACGGCCTAATCTGAGCTTTCCCTGGAAAAATACAGGCACGTGCAGTGTTTGGACCTCCAGTTTACTCTGCGGTTGTTTGATGTAGATGCTACTGACAGTGGTACCTCAGAGGGCAAAGGGGCCAGTGCCTCCTCGCAGAGGCAGCAGCTGGAAATGCAAACAAGGTGTTCTGAGCTATTTAATGATTTCCCATCAGGCAAAAATGCTGGAGAATTGACTTTAAAAGTGCATCAAAGTAATTTGTTAGCCTTTGAAGTAGGAGGTTATTTATAATGGAGGGTGTTCCCTGATGGAGTGATAGGCTTGTGCTTTGTCTGTAAAAGGATATCACAGCATTATGACATGGATTTGGGAGTGCTTTATTCCCTGAAACACGGGCATTCTGCACCCTTACCTTGCTTCTGGTTCAGTCTGCCCTTTCCCTAGCACCAACACAAGTCGGACTGAGTGCCCTGGTCTGAAGTGTGAAAAATGAAACCCTAAGCAGGACAATTCTCTCACTCCCAAACCACCGAAGAGCAGGGATGAGACCCCTCCAGGTGCAGTGCTGGTGAGTTGATCGAAAACAGATACTCAAATCCCCAGAGCACGTGACTTAGATGAGATAAATCACCTGGAGCTCTCTCTGCAGGAGGCTCTTTAAAATTCTCCCCAAAACTAGATGAGGTAAAATTTGGCACTCATGTACCAGGTCCTGATGGCTGCAAGAAACTGCTCGTTCTCTTCTGATACCTACCATGTGCCAGGAGGGTTTTCCTTTCCCTGTTTTTCCCACTTTGACCACTCCCCCCTTTACGTTTTAACATCAGAAAACGTTTTGATCCTTACTGAGTTATGGCAGCCATTCAGACACATTGTGTGACAGGGTTTTCCCCTGACCCAAGGTCAGGAAATTCTGCTTCTGGGACACCTCCTCGCCTCCACCACCTCAATTTTTGTAAGTGGCTGAATCGCTGGTGCAAAAGAGGGAGTGAGGAACACAATGGCTTATGCGGGGTATTATCTGCCATTCCCAGCTTTATCTTCTGGTGCTGTGGTACATGCAGTGCACCCTAAACTCAGCCTTATCCTTCAAATCTATGACCTTTTCCCAAAAATTTTCATTATCTGTTATTTTCAGGTAATGCATAAATCCATGCTAAAGCACAAGGTACTTGGCCCAGGAAACAAAGGAACAGAATAATTATAGTAATAATTTTTTTTTTTTTGTTTTGCAGATTGTGTACATGTATTGCTGTTGTCTTCCTGGCTTGATAAACTAAAATATTAGTTCAACAATGTTTGTGTACCTAATTAATTTTGTCTGCTTGGCAAATTTCAGCTGAGCACTTGCACATGCTCTCTGTCTATTATTCTATTACTTCCTGTGTTTGTTTGCTTTTATTTCTGTACAGCAGATTATAAATGTGCAGAATTTTTACTTCAAAGTAAAAAAATGGTGCCTTTCTTAGTAATTGCCACAGTTGCAGTATGTTTGTTGTTGTTTCTAATTGCCGATTCTCTTGATGCAGGTCAACACTGTTTTGGTTCAAATATCCCAAGAATGAGTCACAAGAACAACAGCAGAAGACAGCTTCATTGTAATGCTGCTTGGAAAGAATAGTCGACATAATTACTCTGCCCTATTGCTCTTTTCCCTTGATTTAAGTGAGATAAAATCTCCTTTTGTCAGAAAAGTTGAGTAACAGGTTCATTTGGATGTCAGGAGGAGCAGTTTATAAGCCTTCTGATTTGATCCCTGAATGACTGCCTAATCTGCTGATCTCTCTCTCGTTCCTCAAGTGACATTCAATAAAATGTGGTTACAGGAGGTAGCTGGGAACTTAGATGTGAATGAACCCTTATTAATTTTTTTTCTTCTTTGAAATGTAAAAGAAAGTTGAAAACAAGGAGAAATTAATTTCACATAACATTGGGGAAAAATGGTAAAGAAAGAGAAAAAACTGGAGTGTAAATATAGACTCTAAAGTGTGAGTGGTAAAAAAACCTGATAACTCCAGCATCCTATGGTTCTATGATTGTGCTTAAAGGAAAGAGTCTGTTACGAAATTAAGAGTAAATATTTACAGAAAGCAGTGAAAGGAATCACTGGACATCTGAGGAAGGAAGGTTACCTGTGTAAAAGGTTGCCTGTATCAGGAGGGAAGTGTTGTAAGGAGAGAAAGCACCTGTTCTGCTGACAGTTGTGCTCAGAACAGGTTCAGGGATCATTGTAGGAGCCAGGGAGGTGTTTCACTCTCAGCTCTGCACTGTTCTCTGTCCCTGATGAGGCTCTCAGCCTCAGGAGGGCTGTGTGTGCCTCTGCTGAAAGGAAAAGGGTGGCAGGAGCACCCACCCCCAGGTTTTGCATTTGCTCTTCCAGGACAAATATCCATTGCTTCTCCTGAATGTTTCGAAAAGGTTTGGGTTCTGCCCGCTTCAGAATAAACAACATTTCCAGACTCTGCTTGCTGTTACATTTGTTGTCTCCACTGTGCTTTTATCTGAGTCCAGCAAGCTGAAGTCTGAGAGAAAAGGGGACCCAGCATCTCTTTTGGTGGAATAAGGGGGAAGAACAACCTTGTGGTGTGGAGGGGCCACTCTTGCCTGGTATCTTTGGGTTTGATTTGGGTCACAGGAGTGTTACCTAGGAGATGTTGCTGCTTTATTGTTGGCTTTCCTAATGTGTTCTTCTGCCTTCCTAAATTACTCCATGAAGTTCCTTTAAATTCAGGTTTTTGGTGTGGGGAAGTGGGTTTTCCTGTTAATGAAATGGGTTTTTTGCCTGGCTTCTGGGCAAGAGCGTTGACTTCTTGCCTGCTCTTTATGAAGGTGTAAATAATACTTCTTTTTTTACTAACATTGGCACCACGAAAAGAGTCCTGCTTTCTCATGTGTAAGGTGCAGGTTTACTTGTGGGTACATGGGTGGCTGATATTTGGGAATTGGCAGGTTGCTTCACACAAGAAAGCCAGCAGTACGTAATCCTAATTACCTCCAAATCCTAGCCCAAACCAAGTAGAAACAGGAAATTTCTTGGCTCAGAGATCCAAACCTGTGATCTTTAGCTCTGGATTTCCTCCCTCTCAAGGCTACATGCAACCACTAAATTTGTTTTCCAGTTTTCCTTTGTCTTAGGCTCCCCACTTTCTTGCTGTCTCTGCTCTGCTGGGATAGTTTCATGTAAACACAATGCTGGTCTCTGCAGAAGCCCCTGTCCTTTATAACAGTAGGTAGTGGGCAACTGATTTTGCAATGGTCATTTGGCAGTCATAGAGTTCTTCCCTTTAAAAAAAACAAAACAAAACAAAAGTCTAATTCCTATAAAGATTAAAGTGATATCATATAACACATATATATGCATGTATGTATATATATAAAAATAAAATACAAACACAAATAAATATAAATTAATATAATATAATATAATATAATATAATATAATATAATATAATATAATATAATATAATATAATGTAATATAATATAATATACCCTGAGCTTCATGACTCCATTTCTAGGGGCAGCCCAATACAGGCGGCAGTGGTAACATAATACTGCTGCCTTCTGAAGGATTTTTAGCTGGGTCTTTAAAGTAAGAAATGAGAGATCATTGATTTCGTGGAGGAAATTCAGGGGTCAGGAGGAATCTCTCCTCATTTTTTCTGGGGACACTTGTTGGACACCTCAGCTGGAGAAGGTTTCACAGTGCCCATGGACTGCTGGGAGATGCAAAGCCCTAAAAGAGTAAAAGTGACCTCAAAAACTGCTGGAAAATATTAGAGGAGGCTCTTCAGGTTTGTCAGCTGAACACTTTCTGAAACAAATTGACAAAGAATTAGGATGGAAATGTTATAATTATGCTCAGCATTAGACATCAAGCGGAACATCCTGAACCTGTAAAATAGCAATTGGGCCACTAACTTACTCAAGGGGAAGACTCATCTTCAATTTATCTGCCAATTTATCTGTTTTTCAATTTATCTGTCAAATGATGATTAGCATATCCTACAAGACAAATTGCCTGCTGTAAGATAAGTTTGGGACTTCTCTGAGGAGCACTGAACCTCCCTACTTTCCCCACAGTTGTTTGCTAGTCCTGGTTTTATATTTGGTGATTTTTCTTTGGGAAATGTAACAAACAACTTATAAACCAAAAGCACCAAGTCTGTTTCTCCCTAACGAGCGATGTCAGAGTTTCATTTCAGTTTTTTACATCCAGCTATAGCTGCTAGGACACTCTCCAAAGAGCACAGCACTGGGAAAATTATGATGTCATTGTAGATGTCTTGCTTATTTCCCCAGAAAAAATGAACATCATCACGAAACTCCAGGAGGAAAACTTGGCTGTGCTGGAGTTATGGAGCTATTAAAGCAGCTGAGACTAAGGATTGCATTTAAGTCAGGGGTTATTTGGAGGTCACCATCATGCACTTTTTATTTGGAGTTTCAAACACAGGTTTAAGTGCCACACTTACATAATTTTGTCCGTAATGAGGTTGGTTTGGCTTCTCGTCTCTGAAAAGCTGCAGAACAAATGTTTTACAGAATCACCGCAAATTCTTTTGAAATTTTAAAGCTATGAAAAGAATAATTTCTTTCATAATTCTTCAGATGTCTATTTTATAGCCTGCCTTAAATGAAAGCTGTAACATGAAATCACAAAGATTAGCAGTGTGCTGAAACTAGCTGTCTCTTCTTTCAAAGAACGAGCTGTCATTTCTTCCTTAAGATGATTTACCCTTCTGGGTTCAGCAATTGTGCGTCCTCTGAAGCACAGCAGGAGAGGGCCTGTATCAAAAGGAAGATAATTCCCAAAATGCTGCTCATAATTACTGTAATAGTGGCTCATTCCTGCAATTTTCAGGCCCTCAGCTGAAAGAACGATGTGCTTACACGCACTGGCTTTTTGGAGCAGCATCAAAGGAAGGCGGAGATGCAGCAGGGGTGTAGGATTTGCCATGGTGGACACTGCCATGGCTCTGGGGTTCACTGCTGTGGGCAGCATCACTCACAAGTGATGCTCAAGTGGTACTCAAGTACCAAGGTCTGGCTCAGGAGCTGCACAAGGAGCGGGCTACCAGAGAGATATTTCTAGTCCCCACCACTGGCAGTGTGTAAATGTGACTGGATTCCCTGCTGACTGTACGGATACCAGAAACTATCCAATACCTTAAAAATGGGATCCTTCAGTGGATCACGTTGTCTGATCACACTGCACAGACAAACTGACAAATTTTTCAAATTTTCAGCAGAGGCACTGCGATGCCAGGAAGCATCACCTTCTGTTTTCAGGAGCTCGAGAAGTTGTGTTGTGCCATTTATGTTTCTTTAGTACCTGAAGTATACTCTTTTCCTTGCTTGTGGGACCTTTCCAACCCCCTTCAGCCCTCAGTGCCTATGATAAGTTTATCACAACCTTACCAGGCTCATGGTCCGGTTCTTGGGGTGTCCTCTGCAGCGCCAGGAGCTGGACTTTAGGGATCCTTGTGCATCCCTCCCAGCTCAGGATATTCTGTGGTTCTGTGATTCCATCTATAAAGACCTGTTCTAGGCAAGTCCCATCTACTTTTATCCAGAGTTGTACCTGCAGTGCCCCCACGGGTGTTTATTCTCATATTATATTCAGTATTTTCCCAATGCATTATTTGGAGATCTTTTATTCCTTCCCTACAGTAAAACACATTATTTTTATTTGTGTTTAATTTTCTTTATTTAAAACTATAGCACCCCCTTTTCACTCCTGTGTGCCCTGCCCTGGTTTTTTTTGGTGAAGAACCATAGCTCCTCACGGAGTTCCCTCTGCAGAAGGTGATTGTGAATTTCTTTTGCCAGCAAGGAACATTATTCTTCATGGTGCTTTTGCTTCATTCACCACTCTTTGGTCTTTTTTTTCACAACTTCTGATTTCTTTCTGATCTGAACAGCCACTGAAGATGTACTTTATTTTAGATGATAGTATCATTGATCAAGAGCCTCTCTCATTTCATGGCTGGGCCAAAATGTCACATTAAATTTTTATTGGTTGAGTAATGTTAATTCTGAAGACAGGATCATCTTGTGAACATGTGTGGTTTCAACTAAGTTCTTTCCTCTGGTTATTAATCAGCAGGAAAAACCCCGGTGCTTTATTCTGCCTCTTTTTCTACATGCCAACAACCAAAGTTTTAATTTTCTTTTTGAAAATACATTCAACCACAACAACTGTTTCAGCTCTGAAGTGTCATAAGCTACAGCTTTACTTTTCCAATAATGAACCACAATTTCTTCCAACTGTTCCTGAGCTGGTGAGGCAGGAGAAGCAGAGTGATTTCAGAGTACACAGGACTCTGGGTTTGTGGGCCTTTGGGCAGATCTTTGCGCTGTGTTTTCCAGCCACACTGGTTGATGTTACACTCTGATTAGTTAAATGCTGGATGCTTTCTCTGTTCCTGTATGGGGAAAAGCCAGAAAACTGCAGTCTGGGGTCATAAATCTGGAAGCATTCATAAGCATTAAATTCACCTTAAGGAAAAGCAAAAAAAAAAAGAAAGAGAAGGAAAGGAGCTTGCACAATGATAGATTATGTTTGTACATCTCTCTCAGTATTTGGTTCAGCATTATTAGCATGTAGGGTTTGATTGAAACTCTGCTTATTATTTTGCTTGGTTGGGATCCAATGTACAGTGAGTCAGCTGCTCACTGCCAAGGTTAACAATTCATAGGACAGAGAATGGGACTTACAGACTCCGCTTTCTGCACGGGTTTTGCACTTTTTCTTTTAAAAGTGTGTTGTTCTTGTCCATCTTTCTACTCCCAAGACACCACTTACAGATTTTCCAGCTACCCTGCTTTTCTTTTTTCCCCACTGCCTCTGGCAACCTTGGTTTTACATTTAATAATATGTACTTCTGATTTATTTTGGAGTTCTTTTAGAAAATAAGTGGATGCAAATAGAAGAGAATAAATACAAAAGTATAAAAGAGGTGTGATAATTTTTCTGGACTTTTTCCCCCCTCATTTATGCATCAAATTTCACAATGATGATTGCAAAAGCAATTCGGAATGACTTCAAGTCACTCTGGAACAGGCTNTCACACTGCACAGACAAACTGACAAATTTTTCAAATTTTCAGCAGAGGCACTGCGATGCCAGGAAGCATCACCTTCTGTTTTCAGGAGCTCGAGAAGTTGTGTTGTGCCATTTATGTTTCTTTAGTACCTGAAGTATACTCTTTTCCTTGCTTGTGGGACCTTTCCAACCCCCTTCAGCCCTCAGTGCCTATGATAAGTTTATCACAACCTTACCAGGCTCATGGTCCGGTTCTTGGGGTGTCCTCTGCAGCGCCAGGAGCTGGACTTTAGGGATCCTTGTGCATCCCTCCCAGCTCAGGATATTCTGTGGTTCTGTGATTCCATCTATAAAGACCTGTTCTAGGCAAGTCCCATCTACTTTTATCCAGAGTTGTACCTGCAGTGCCCCCACGGGTGTTTATTCTCATATTATATTCAGTATTTTCCCAATGCATTATTTGGAGATCTTTTATTCCTTCCCTACAGTAAAACACATTATTTTTATTTGTGTTTAATTTTCTTTATTTAAAACTATAGCACCCCCTTTTCACTCCTGTGTGCCCTGCCCTGGTTTTTTTTGGTGAAGAACCATAGCTCCTCACGGAGTTCCCTCTGCAGAAGGTGATTGTGAATTTCTTTTGCCAGCAAGGAACATTATTCTTCATGGTGCTTTTGCTTCATTCACCACTCTTTGGTCTTTTTTTTCACAACTTCTGATTTCTTTCTGATCTGAACAGCCACTGAAGATGTACTTTATTTTAGATGATAGTATCATTGATCAAGAGCCTCTCTCATTTCATGGCTGGGCCAAAATGTCACATTAAATTTTTATTGGTTGAGTAATGTTAATTCTGAAGACAGGATCATCTTGTGAACATGTGTGGTTTCAACTAAGTTCTTTCCTCTGGTTATTAATCAGCAGGAAAAACCCCGGTGCTTTATTCTGCCTCTTTTTCTACATGCCAACAACCAAAGTTTTAATTTTCTTTTTGAAAATACATTCAACCACAACAACTGTTTCAGCTCTGAAGTGTCATAAGCTACAGCTTTACTTTTCCAATAATGAACCACAATTTCTTCCAACTGTTCCTGAGCTGGTGAGGCAGGAGAAGCAGAGTGATTTCAGAGTACACAGGACTCTGGGTTTGTGGGCCTTTGGGCAGATCTTTGCGCTGTGTTTTCCAGCCACACTGGTTGATGTTACACTCTGATTAGTTAAATGCTGGATGCTTTCTCTGTTCCTGTATGGGGAAAAGCCAGAAAACTGCAGTCTGGGGTCATAAATCTGGAAGCATTCATAAGCATTAAATTCACCTTAAGGAAAAGCAAAAAAAAAAAGAAAGAGAAGGAAAGGAGCTTGCACAATGATAGATTATGTTTGTACATCTCTCTCAGTATTTGGTTCAGCATTATTAGCATGTAGGGTTTGATTGAAACTCTGCTTATTATTTTGCTTGGTTGGGATCCAATGTACAGTGAGTCAGCTGCTCACTGCCAAGGTTAACAATTCATAGGACAGAGAATGGGACTTACAGACTCCGCTTTCTGCACGGGTTTTGCACTTTTTCTTTTAAAAGTGTGTTGTTCTTGTCCATCTTTCTACTCCCAAGACACCACTTACAGATTTTCCAGCTACCCTGCTTTTCTTTTTTCCCCACTGCCTCTGGCAACCTTGGTTTTACATTTAATAATATGTACTTCTGATTTATTTTGGAGTTCTTTTAGAAAATAAGTGGATGCAAATAGAAGAGAATAAATACAAAAGTATAAAAGAGGTGTGATAATTTTTCTGGACTTTTTCCCCCCTCATTTATGCATCAAATTTCACAATGATGATTGCAAAAGCAATTCGGAATGACTTCAAGTCACTCTGGAACAGGCTGCCCAGGGAAGTGGTGCAGCCACTGTCCCTGAAAGTGTTCAAAAAATGAGTAGATGTGCCAATGCATTATTTGGTTTAGTGGACATAGGGGTGATCAGGGGAAGCTTGGATTTCTTGATCGTGGAGGTCTTTTCCAACCTTAATGATTCCATGATTCAGTGATTATAAGTGCCACCGAATAAACTTGAGTCAGCACTAAAGTCCCTCATGGCCCTTCCCTTCCCCTGAGAAACCCAGCCCAGGAAAAGCTCAGAACTTGCAGACCGAGGGCTGTCTGCTGCTCTTGCAGCTCTTGAAGAGCTCATTTCCAGCCTTTAGTTTGTAGCAGAGGGTGAAGGAACATCCCAGCACAGCCTGCACTGAGCTCCTCCAGCCTGGCAGCGAGGCTCAGATAACCTCTCAACACATGCACTGTCCCACAGCTATATTGGAGAAAAATGTGCTTTATATCCCAGCCATGTTTTGTTTGCCTCCAATCCATGCAGTGATCCTGTTCACCTCCTTCTGGCACAGACAGCCCTCGCATCAGAGAGCTGACTATGGGTATTTTTTTAGCAGGTTTACAATCCCATATTAACATCTGGTTCCTCTGCCGCCTCAGTGATTATTGCCCATTTCCTGACTGTATAATTCTTTCCCCTCAGCTGCTTGCTGCAGTTACCATGAAGTGTTTTACTGCAGAGGTGAGTATTTGATAACTACAACAGCGAAAATGGTAGATCCGGAGTAAAAATGCATCTGCTGCTCAGCAAAGGGTGCTGTGTGCTTCCTGAATTTCTGTAATTCCTGCTATACCTTTCGTTATAATAGGAGAATTGTGGTGGTGCTGTGAAGTGTTGTAAGGCATAACAGCTACTGGGTATGGTGACAGAAATTGCAGCATTGGTCTATTTTCCAACATCTTGACAGTTTTATTGCTTAGGGGTTACCCTGGGCTACTTTCTTGTTGTCATTCTTAAATGGATTCTCTTTTCTTTATGTCTCCGTGGCACCCATTACCTACCATGTAGAAATTTGGATGCTGTTTTCAACTCCCCTACCACTTCATGGGGCTGAGGAGCAGAAGCTTGGGTAGTCCTGATCTTAGGGAGGACTCACCCAGACCTCAAGTACATACAGAAGCCTGTGAGCTTCAGAGCTCTTCTTTTGGTAAAAGATGCTCTGAAAACAGAAGTACAGAATCACCCTGGTTGGGAAAGACCTCCGAGATCATCAAGTCCAACCTTTGAGAGATCCTCACCTTGTCACTCAGCCCAGAGCCATGTAGAATCATTCCTTGAACACCTTTCTATTGTCACCACCTCCCTGGGCAGCCCCTTCCAATGCCTGACCACCCTTTCAATGAAGAAATTCCTCCTAATGTCCAATCTGAACCTTCCCTGGCACAGTTTGAGGCCCTTTCCCCTTTTCCTCTTGATGAAACAGACACACAAACAGACTTCATCCTTTGAAGGAGCTGTCAATCACTGATCCCAGCCTGTCCTTCACAGAGGCTCAGCTGCGGTCCCACCAGCTTGGTTATCCTGTGTAATGGTCTTATCAGCTCCACATTTATCTGCATGGCTGCACCTCTTTCTTTGACCTTTGGGCTGTTAGAACAAGAAGTTTACACAGAACAAGCTGGGCTACACCCTCATTTTGGTGTTTTGTACTGTTTCTTCTGCTGCTGGGCTGCAGGAAGCATTTTCCAGAAGGATGCAGGCTCCCTTGGCTATATGATGTGGCCTGCACTCTGGAAAAGCCCTTAGTCCTCGTGGAACCCCTGGTCCAGCTGGATTCCCTGTCAGTCCCTCCCCAGCCCTGCTGCCCACCCGGGACCACCTCCAAGGCAATCCCTGTTCCACATCACACAGTTCATATCTCAGTTTTGTGTTTCCTAGTTTGTGATGTCTTCCAGTGCTGACCTCCCACTGCTTCTGCACTTCCCACTGACCACCTGTGGACAGTCTGGCCACAGGGACACACGAAGGCTGGAAGGGTTTGTGGAGGTGATGCAGCACTTCTCTGGTGGTGAAAATGAGCCAGTGGACTTCTTCAGATCCTTGTTTCTCCCTCCCCTACCACCATGCCACCAGTGAATGCTTAAGTTGATGTTTTCATTCTTTGTTCTTCTTCCAGGGACTACAAGTTTTAAGAACCTGCAGTTTAAATAGCTCAGATTTGGAGATTTCTTCCATATTTTAGTGCTGGAAATCCTGCTCTGGGGCAGTCCAACTATTAAAGCCCTTACCTAGTTACCAGGCAAAACTGCAGGGCACCTGGCAGGCTGCTGTACTACGAAGAAAAAGGTTAGAGTTATTCCTATTAATAGTGTAATGATCCCACAAAATACCTGAGATGTGCTTGCAGCTACTGAGTTGCTCCTGTGGGGAGCAGGGGAAGAGGCTGCTCCTTTGCACAGAGGAGCGGCTGCACAGCACTAAGTACTCAGTGTTGTCTGTGATGAGACCAACACAGGATTTCTGACAGTCACTGTATTATTTTTTGCTATGTTCAGATATGCAAGTGACTGTGTATATTAATGTACATAGAGTATGCACATTAATTTGCATATATTACAGCCTATACAGTGTGTGCATCCAACTTCTTCCATCTTCCAGAAGCTGGAAGCGGGCAAAACTCAGCATGGGCCAGCCAGGCTGTCAGTGTGCATTATTTTAGTGGATCCTTGGGAGAGTTTTTCTTAAGAATTCTGGTTCTGCAAAAGGGGAATTAGAAACTGTCTGTTTGGTATGGTAAAGGATGGTTCATAAAATTACAGTGGCAAAACCCCCAAGTATATGGAGTGTACATTTGGAAAAACATGCTCCACAGTAGTACAAAATGTTACTTTTAGAAATAACTTTCAGTATGTATTCGCATCAGAAACATTCGTACAGTGTGCCTTATCAGAGTTTAAAGCATTTCTTTTGTTGCCTTTTCAGTCAGATTAAGTAACTAATGTAACCATTTGAATAAATCAGGCCCCGGACTACTTTCATGTACGACAAATGGTATCTCTTGCCAGAAGTGTAATATGATTTAACAGTTGTGCTTCATATTATACATCTCTGCAAGCTGGAAATCTGGATGATAAATGGTGTGATAAACATTGGAGAGGCACCAAATTCCAAGGAGATTACTATTGCCTGTGTTAAAGAAAACTAAATGGGAAAAAGCTACTTTATGTTAACTTTCCTTTGAAACTGACAGTCAGGGAAATAGTGAAATGCAGTCGGATGGCAGTCAGACTTTCTCTGTAGCTGTTTCACCATGTCCTTTGTCACAGCCACTCTGACTGTGTTTTCTCCACAGAAATTCTTGTGAAACCGTAGCTGGGCGTGGGATGCCCCGTTCACACCGACAGTTTCTCTCAGAAAAGCCTCTTTCCCAGACATGCGCTCACACTCTCCTCCACCCATTAAAACAATGCTGTCATTAATTTTCTCCCCTTTCCAAAGGTGATGGCTTCAAGATTCACAGTTGCAGTTCCCTTTCTGTTGCTGGCAGTGGATCTGTAGTTTTTATATCAGTCTGGCTTGCTCAATCTCCTGCCTGGGATAATTTTATTTTTTTTTTTTAATAAGGAGTAAATACTTGTGAGAACCAGCAGTGAGGTATTGTTACTTTAAGTGATGCTGACTTTTCCTGGAGGGTTTCAACACCAGGATGCTCATTGGCTACCAGACTAATTTCTTTACACTGCAAACGATGCCCAGGGGTGAAATAACATGAATACTGAGGCAAATTTTCCAACATGTGTTCTTTAAAACTCCCCCCCTGAGCTGGGAGAATGACCTTTGGTGAACAAATGTTCTTTCACCTTCAGTGTTCAAAACTAATAATGTTCTAGTATGCTTACATGATTAATTCACAGGCTTTCTTTTCAACACAGCCATTTCTGGTCTCTACCTTTCTTGTGGCCTCACATTTGGGGCAATTTGTTTTCCAAGTCTGTCAATGTTTTATTCAGTTGTTTGTGATTTTGGTGCACTACTTAGGCAGGACTTGGTTTGCAATTATATATAACATTTTTAGGAGTTATGTGGAACTTGTTCAGCATAACTTGCTCACCAGCAGGAGCTAACTTTGCCCAAGCCTTGGGCTGCAGGCAGTGAACTCTCACCCAGTGATGGTGAACTTTTACCTCGTCAATAAAAAGGCCTCAGAGCCACTCAAGCCAGAGGACGTGGAAGCCATGTTCATTAAGAGAAGCTGCCACCTCAGAGGTAAAAGAACAAAGAGAGACGGTGGAAGGGCCCAGTGAAGGTTGGGAAGACCCCAGACTCAATTATCATCTCTGGTCAAAACCGTCCTGGAAGGGGTGGAGAAATTGGGTTGTGAGGATATGAGAGCCCAGGGGTTTCTTTGCTTGAGATCCCTCTTTGGAGGCACTCCACCCAAGTATTTTATAGAGGAATCTCTCTTTCAGATATCTTTAATCTATCTTAATAATTTAGCAGAAATCTACAGCTGAGCCCTGTTATGGTGGTAGTTATGTGTGATTTCTATAACACAGTGTGGATGTGTTGGATTGTACCTTTAACAGTTACGGGATAGGAGTTGCTCTCTGTTACCTTGGCTTTAGCCCTTCAAAAGATGAGCCTTTTAGCCCTGTTTTTCTGTAATGCTGCTCCTTGCAGCTTGCTGGAGGTTTTGTAGGCTGGGAAGACCCATCGGTAACATCCTGAATTTCCCAGCAGTGTTCCTTGCTTATGGCTTTTCATAGCAATGAGCACTTTTTATTATGAAGCTTTCCCTCACCTTGCAAGTATTCAATCTTCCCAACCTTAATGATTCTATGACTCTATTTAAAAACCTGGTAGGAGGAAAGCTGCAGATTTTTCCTTTTCTCTTTGATACTTTCTGTTCTCTTAAAGCAGGAGAATAGCAAAGGTGATACATATCCCTGAGAGTGACCTGTGCGGGCAAAAGGCCTCCCTGATTCTCCTCAGGTCATGGAGGAGCCCTGATTCCTTCTCCCATTTACCAGAAAGTGTATAATTTAAAGCCTGCCTTAGGTGAAGTGGCAATTACTTTCTTGTGCTGAACCCCACTTACACTTTGTTAATTATGCCATCATTTACTGCCTAGTAACTACTGCAGCTGGAAGACAGGAGAAATGTGTATTTCTGTGTCCTTTTACTTCTGAGCTACTCTACATTCTTTGATAGAAGGTTTCCACTTGCTCAGATTTCATTACAGCCTTTGCTCAGCAATCATGGGATTCCTCTTTGAAGGGCCTGAAGCACAGCTCAAAAAACCACAGGCTCAGCCAAGACATCTTCCTGGATGACTTTTATGCTGCTAATAATTCACTCCTATTCTTCTGAGCAAGATGGTTCCCTCTTTCTAAGGTTTATTAAATAAACAATTCTGAGTAATTCCCTCTCCCTTTTTTTTTTTTTTTTTTAATATCATCTTTGTTTGCTTGGTGTGTATTAAAGAGGAATCCTGCTCAGTTAGACTTTGGCTTTACAGGTCTATGTGTGTCTCTCTCCTGGATTTTACAGGACACTTGGAGCCTTTTGTAAACGTGATGCCAATTACCTCCCATAAATTTAATGTATTTATATCTCCCAACCCAAACCCAGCGACGGCTGCATCTGGTGGTACAGAGTCAGATGGCATTTAATGTGTCTGGCCTGTGGGAAATTCAAAAAAATGAAACAGCTCTGTGTTGGCACAAACCTTTACAACTTCTCGTGGATGGAACATTTCCTTCCACCTGTTTTGAAAACAACATTGATGTAGCATGAGGTCCCTCAGCCCTGGCCACAGGTATCTGGGTGGTTTTTGCTGTGCAAATGAGGGATTTAGGCTGCAAATCTCCAGAGTGTCTGTGGGCAAAGTGGAAAAGCCCCGAATCCCGTGGCTCCTGTCCTGGCTGTCTGTAGGGTGGGCTGTTGGGCCAGATGGAACACTGGCCTGGAACCAGGCAGCGGCTTGTCTTCAAAGCACTTGATGAAATCAAAACGTTCTGAGAGAGCATGCTGATCTCATGAAACTGACATCTTTCTAAAGGAAAAAGTCAAGTTGGAAAATTTCCGACTCTAATTGGAGTGCTCCCCTCCAGAACACAGCTTTTGACTTTTCCTGTGGGAAGTTATGGGAGCTCCATCACTGACAATGAGTGTATTATCAAAGTAAGGAGAGATAAAGTCTTTGCATATGTATTGCACTCTACCTATCCAACCCTGTTCTTGTGAGACTCTGATGAACAACCCTTATCCATTCAAGGGGCTTGGAATTTACTGAAATGAACACTTTATTGGAGTGTCTCTGTCTGCAGGAGTCATTCCTCACTCCATTTAAGCACTTTAGGTTATTCAATAGCCATTCTAATCCTGGTGTCCGTGTCTCACTCAGCATCCCTGCTCCAGGGAGGATGATACAGGCACGGAATGAATTGTCCTGTGGGTCTAACAGCTGATTCTGAGATTTGGGGTGAACACTGTGTGGCTAAGGAGAGGGGAACACAAAATCTCTTGACAGCTGTGCTCACTCTTCCTGCTTCCTCTCCCTGCAGATGGTTCACAAATGCTGCAGCAGGGTTAGGATGGGGAAGACTCTGACCTGGTCATTGGTCTGTGCTGACAAGAAGGCTATGGAGTGTTGCCTACATCAATAAAGCAGTGGTGGATTTAGGAAAGACCACTTGATACGTGGAAATGGAGACTTTCTTTTGGGAGTAGTTCAGCTTGGATGAATGTGCATGAAATGTTTTGGAGGGGAGAAAAAATTTAAAATTGATGAGACATTGCATTTAGGCATTGTTTTTCTTTGACAATACAGCAGGGGAAGTATGGGTGAAGTTAAAAGAGTGGTGAACAGTACATATGCTGCTACTTATCTGGAAAGTTTTTTTTCAGCTTTTTATTTGGGGGACTGTGAAATTCAAACTTTCCTGCCTGAATAAAGAAGATAAAAACTCCCAATATTCTAATGTTATTAGATGAGAAAAACGTGGGGTTTGTTTTGTCTGATCAGCTATAAATTATGTCTTCTTCCAAGGAAAAGTGTCAGGAGAGGCCATGTATTTAGGTTTATGGCTCTGGGAAAACAGCTTTAGAAGCAGGGCAACTTCAACAAAAATCCTGAGCAAGAGGAGCTACTTAAAGATGCTCCTTCTCCGAGCAGATGTTCCTTTTGTGCATTTGTTAGTGAAATAAAAATGAAAATTAAAAAAAATCAGAAATAATATGTAAAAATAAAAGACAGTGAGTGACTTTTTTTTTTCCACCTACTAGCAACAAGAACAGTTTTCCATTCTTTTGTTTTGTCTGCTGTTGTTTAGGAGTCACAGAGGCTATTTTTGTTAGTTCTGCTCCAGAAACCAAAGGCACTCAAGTTTGAAGGGAGGGAGGGAGGGATTTCTTTTCCTTCCTGTCTGGCAGCCCTTGCCCTGGGTGGGAGGTGAGCTGCTGGTGCTTCTTTCCTTGCTCTGGTACCCCAGCACAGCTCTGAGGGGGACAGAATCCTGAGAGAGCAGGGAAATTGGGTCTCTTGTGGCCGTACTTCATCGTTTGAATCTGTCATGCTGCAAAGGCAGTGACTGACTCTCAGAGGGCTGGGGAGGGTCATTATAGGGAAAGGAAAATGCAGTTTGGAGAACCAGGAGCTATGAAAGAATTCAGGTGAATTTTGTGCAGGACACGTGCCCAGAGGTTTAGATAAAGAAGAAAAAAATGACTTCTACTTGCTACAATAATCTCTTTGAATAGACCCATGGGCATCTACATCCCTCTCCCCGCTTTCTTTTTCCTAAAAATCAGTCAGCATCACAGGTAACTAAAGAAGAGCAGAATTCACACATGGATGGTGACAGAATGTTGCTGCATTATGTGGAATGTAATGATGTGGAATATCTAGAAGCTGATATGTGTTCACACAGAACTTCCTTTCATCAAGACAAAACCAGTGCAGCCGCATAACATCGAGTATCAGGATCTCATTTAATGAAAGTGCTATTTAAACCACTTACACTTGTCTTGTTTTCTTCCTGTACAGCAGCAATTCTTATTCCCTGAGCCCAGAGGGGCTTATTTCTTCTGGCTGTTGTATTGTTGAGGACAGGAGGGAACAGTCTCCACCCACTGTTTCATGCATTTGAAGTTGTTCTGCTGACAGAGACCATGTCTAGCAGCCAGAGTCCCTGATTCCAAGTGCAGAAAATATTACTTGAGCCCAAAGGGTGGCTGTGGAATTCCAACATGATCTTAAGAAAACAAAACTTCAATAGCCATTATTAGAAATTTCAGCCTGACGAGTCTGGGAAGATGAATCTGTTCCATAGCTGCTGCATGTTCCATGGACACAGGAGAGCCATGGGTATAGATTTGGATAAAAAAATGAAATCCCACAGTGTCCCAGCAGTAGCTGAAACAGGGCAAAGCTGAGATGGGACACATTCCTGACCCTCTTTCTCCTTGTAGAAGAATTCACATTTCAGAAATGTGATGTTCTGGGCTTCTGGTGTGTCTGACAAAATTTAAAAGAGAGGGTTTGGGGTCTGGAGCATCTCTGTGATGAGCAGAGACTGCGGGAGCTGGGCCTGGCCAGGCTGGAGAAGGGAAGGCTGAGAGGGGATCCCATCAATCCATACAAACACCTCCAAGGGCTGCCAGAGGATGGTGCCGGGCTCTGTTCCGTGGTGCCAGGGACAGGATGGGGAGCAGTGGCCATAAAATAAAGCACAGCAAGTTGCAGCCCAGCAGGAGGAAGAACTTGTGTCCATGGAGGGGCAGAGGCCTGGAACAGCTGCCCAGGGAGGGCCTGGAGTGTCCCTGTGTGGAGCCATCCCAAGGCCAGCTGGACACGTTCCTGTGCCACTGCTCCAGGGGAGCCTGCCTGGGCAGGGGGCTGGGCTGGGGCAGCTCCAGAGGTGCCTTCCAACCCCAGATACCCTGGGATTCTGTGTCTTTAAAGGATTTCTTAGCTCATCATCACCAACCTGAATCCTTTCATACCCAACACCAGGGCAGTGCTCTCTAATTTTTTATGACTTACTAAGTAAGGAGGAATAACATTCGCTCCATAAACATCTTAATCTAATTAATATATTGGGGTAACTGCCCAATTAAACAGTTCATTAAAACCTCAAGCAACTTGACTGTATGCACAGGAAAATGCTTTAAACATATTTCTGAAAAGCTATATCTGGGATTTGCCTATAGGGCAAAAATATATTCATTATTTCCCTGTAGGGCTGTTATACAGTTGGCTTTATATCTGTGTGTGGAAAATGTAGAATTGTGATAATTGTTCACCTTCTTCCCAACAGTATAGTTGCTTAATTTCATGGGGGTTAATCTCTAAATAGAAGCATGTGTAAAAAGGCAGCAATTTTATTAAAAAAAGAAACTTCTAGGACTCCATACGCTTATTGCAAAAGAGATTTAAAAACTTGGTCTCTAGAGGGGAATTGAGACCTTGAGTATCAGTTTTTTATACTTCACTTTACAGATGTAAACCTACCATGAGGTGCACATAAAACTGATGATTTTAAAGATGCATTTTAATGACCGAGGGACCACTTGCTTGGATGGCTCTGGTGCCACTGACACCTCCTTGCCTTTTCCAGGTAATGCAGGGAGAGCAAAGCTGGAGCAGTTTAATTCCAGGGACACAGAACTCAGTGCGGGACTTTTCTGAGACTGGGCATGGGGAACCCTGGATCTTCCCAGTGGCAGAAGTTCCCCACTGCCACACTCTTCCTCTGTTTTCCTTCAGGATTTTCGTGTTGGACCACAGGAATGCTGCTCCAGTTAGGTTTTCCCAAGGCAGTCTGATTGCTTTAGCACAGTATTCCATAGAATTAGCCATGCTCCTAGGTGTCTAATCCTGATCAGAAAACTCCCTGTAAAGCATGTACAAAATAAATACTTGTGCTGTTATTACAAAATGTACTTATTCTAAGTTTTTCTTTCTACTTCATTGTTTAATTCTTTATTAATCTTCGTTTCAGTGTTCATAGATGAGAGGCACACTGGGCTGCTAGACTTGCTCTAAGCTGTCTTAAAAAAGACTTTTGAGGGAATGTGTCCCACAGGGTGTGATAAAATAAAACCTAATGTGCTTTAGGCCAATATAAACTCAGCAAAATTGAAACCTTTCGTATTGTTGGAATCATCACGAAAGAAGGTTTCCAAAAGTGCCAGGAAATAATTTTGTGTGTCTGATTAACCCTGTCTGAGCAGCAAAACCATTAGCAGCTGAGTAGATAAAATGCTGCTCTACACTTTTGGCTTATCTGTTTATTTATTTTTTTTTAATTTTGTTTTTTTAACCCATTTTTATAGCAATATTACAATGTACTGAAATTAATTCCTGTAAGCACTAGTGTTTCTGGTTGAATCACAGGATCCAAGCTTCTCTGTGAGTAAGAACATGCCTGGCTGTGTTTGCAATTACCCTGCATTTGCAGCCTGGGTTTTTTGTTTGCCTCTAGAGTATCTCTGTGCCTGGGCTCGCTGGGGGGCTGTGCAGGAATATGGAATATTGGCTCCTCTTGGGGAACTGAGCTGCTGTGAAGCCTCATCCTGGGCTCAGACTGGTGCTTTTCCAAGATGTGGTGTGACAATCTGGGGATGCTCACTTGGGCTTGCACACCACTGCCTGTGTTCATTACCGAATAAATGTTCCAAACATTAAACACGACTGCATTCATCTTTAGTGAAAGTGATGTGTATCATCATGACATCTGGAGTGCTGGACTTTGGGTTTTTTCTCCCTCAAGTATCTCAAGTGATGTGGAATCAGTTGCAACCCAGCAAAACGAGAACACATTTTGCTCATTATGTTCAAAATAGTGACTTGTATTCTTTTCTGTCGTTATGTAGGCAAAGCAGACTGTTGTTACACCCAGGATGAATTTGACCTATTCCTCACACATCTGCCAAAATTTTCATTTATTTGGCTTCCCCTGTTATCAGAGAATTTGGATTCTTTCCTTTTTTTTTTTGAAGAGTTAACCTTCTGGCATGAATTGCAGCTCCTTAGAGCCAGTCGTTGCTACAATTGAAGCTACTCATGAGATAAAAATGAAATACAAAAGACATGAAATGGGATCATGGCTGAATACTCTTGATGGCTTCCCTCCCCAAAAGGACAGGCTGTATCATCTCTGTGTTGTACAGTCTCATGTTTTAGAAGCAGCATTACCTCTCCCATCTTTTACCACCCGCTGTGGACTTTTTTTGCTGCAGTTCAGTAGTCTCAGATTATTTCTTGCTGGATGAGCTGTAATTTTAGATGGGTTGTGGTTTTATTTTAAATGCTAGAAAAATGTTATTCTGCTGTGGTTGAAGGACAGACTAATTAAAATTATTGTTCCAACTCTTTCATAAGAAAATAAGACCATAAGTGCCTTCTTTGAGTGGAGATGGAAATGGATATCAGAGGCTATTGTTACTGTATTTTGATTTTTCTTTTTGAGCACTTCTCCTTTGGAAGTGTTTTGACTGGTGAGCTGGAGCATCCTGCTTTCTTTGTGGCTGAGAGAGTGGGAGTGTTTTAATTTGGCAATTATATCCCTTTCCTAAGGGTGTCTTGCTGAGTTTTGAAGTCTTCTCTCACTTGGGAAGTTAGTGACTGCACTGACACAACTCTCAGTTTATAAGCCCAAAGCACAAGGCATCAATAAGAAGAATGAGCTATTTCAACTTGAAAGTTGCCATTTTTCTCTCCTCCCATGCAGTTGGTGTTGCAGTATTTGGTTCTGATTAAAATGTAGCCTGAGGTTTGATGTCTGCGTGGAGCAACACTCTGTATCTCGCACATTATTTAATGCACTGAGCATACAAACTGGTGTCTTTAGTACAGCAGGTTTTCAAACCAAGTTGATTTTTAAAAAACAATGTACAAATTCCTCACTATGAGAGAGCATCAACAAAATGTTGTAGCAGTTGCTGCCTCAAAGAACTCTACATGCTTGCTATCAGATTGTTGGTGTGTGGATGCCTGTAATGACAACATGTAAAAGTTAAGTGAGATCAGAGGGAGAGAAAAACAACAAACTTCACAGTATCTGTAACAGAGCTCCAGCCCCATCCTTCTCATCCTGTAAATAACAATCAAACTGTTACTCTCCAGGGCATGACAAATCTGACTGCACTTTTTCCCTCTCTTTTTGGCTTGGCTATTTATGAATTTATTGAAAATGTTCATTGAAAAGGTCCCTTCTGTTGCTTGCAGTTGGTTGCCAACTCCTGTTTTTATTGCCCTTGCCAAATGGTCCCTCTGCTTTGCAGAACATCACCTGGGCTTCTCTGAGCTGAAGGGAAGGGAAATGCTGGGAAATTTGGAAGAGAGTTTCTGATCTGCTATCAAGGGTGACAAAACATGGACTAGAACTACTTTGTGAACAAACTGTTTGTAAAATTTACCAGGGAAAAGTAAGAAATATCAACAAAATTATAAACTGATAGAGTTGAAGGACTATTTTAAAATTGTATTTGTTGCAAAGCTAGTGTAAGATGAGACAGAATTTTACGTTCCTTTAAGGAAAAAGAGGACAGCCATGCCTTTACCAGCAAATAATGTTGGTCAAGACTCTGGTGACAATTTCCATGGTTGATTTGTGTCCTTGTGGTGGACATCTGTGCCACAGCAGTTACCAAAGAAGTTTGCTGAGGAAAACGTAGATTTTATCATGGTTGCTGCTATTTCTATTAAATCTTGGGGTTCCATGTAGTCATACTGATGGGACTTCATCACCCTTGGCTCAGGAAGGAAATTTGAGCAGCTGCAGCCTGTCTTTTTTTGGTCTCCTTCTTCCGGGCCCATCTTTCCTCTGCCTGTTTTGCCCTCTGCCGGAAACTGTTTTCCTTAATCAGCCCAGTTTTGCACCATGGCTGAGGTTTCCTAAGCAGAAGACCTTACAGGCAGCACTTTGAGGAGCACAACAGCCCCATCACAGAATCACAGAGTGGCTTGGATTGGAAGGCACCTTCAACCCAAGGGACCTCTTGTTCCCATCCCCCTGCATGGGCAGGGACACCTTCTCTTCCAACCCAACCACTCCATGATTGCTTTCCACCAGATTCCCCACCTGGGCTCCCAGGATGGATGAGTCCTGTCTCTGTGTGTAATACTGAGCACACTGTGAAATGCTGGTGCAGGAACACTCCCCTGAGGAGGTCCAGCTTGACTACGAGCAGCAGTCCTGCCGTGGGGGTGTGGAGCTCGGTGCAATACACATTTTACACAATATTTGTGTTAAGTCTGTTAGTCTGGCTTCCCCCACCTCCCTAAATAACTGCTTTTCATTTTGTAGTGATTCCTGTTCACAGTTCTAACACATACCCAGTCCAAGCTGTTGCATACTATAATCTGCTAAATTTTCTGGCAAAACTTGGCACTGTTCTTTTTCTTTTTCCCCTTTTATTGACAGCATTAATGCTCTCTCCAAAATGTAGAGAGGAACAGCTCAATTTGTGAGGGTCAAATTTGACTTCGGATGGGAACACACTGTTCCCGCTGAAGTCTATTGAAGCCTGGGGAAAAGTCTGATGGCAGAATTTCATTCCTGAGCAGAAAGATGTCACATAGGAAACACACTTGATTTGGCCTTGTGGAAGAAATGTGATGTGATCTAGACCGTAGCTGGAGGGCACAAGGCCTTACTTTGTCTGTTGTAGAGTACAACATGTTGTGTCTTTATTGCAAAGTCCCTGGTAACAAAAGCAGCTAACACACAACCCCCTAAACTGGTGGATGTTATATATACAGCTCCACATTCTTCCCAGCACAGCCAGAAATCCTGAAGTTAGCATAACTCACTTAAATGGTGACAATTCTGTCATTTTTCAGCATTTATGCCATACTGGATTTACTAGGCCAACTGTCCCTCTCACTCTAAAAGTGTTGTAAATCTGTAGTAACGAGTTTGGAAGAAAGCCAGAGGCATTTACAAGCCAGAGAGAGGACCTGGCCCCCGATTAGCTGCTCACTCCTGGGCAATCTTTGTTAACCACAAGACATCAAAAGCAGTGTTCCGTCACTTTTTGAAAATATGGAACAATTTTCCAGGGGGAAAAAGAAACAGCCTGGCCCATAATATCAGTTTGACTAATTTTGCTGCTGAAAATTTAGGCAGAATATACTGGAGTCACTGTGAGCATATTTGAACACCTGGACAGCTGCGGGAAGGGCTTTAGCAAGGGCACGGAGACTTCTGAGAACATCCTAGAGATGACAGAAAGGTAAATTTTTAGGTGCAGATGATATCGGGGAAAAACTGAGGGTGGAGAGCACCCTAGGAACAAAGATGAGGGACAATTTGTTGACCTGGTCCAATTTTTGTCATCTTAGGAAGCACAGTGACCTATGGAAAAGAAAGAAAGGTGAAGAGAGATACTAACAAATCTGGAATATTTATTGTTAAAATAATGTGATTTAGGAATTGAGGAAAGATCACGAGCTGGTGAGGATTAGGAGCAGTGGACCAGCATGCAGATTGAGGGGAAACAGGAAGAAAATAAAATATATTTAGACTGATGCCCTGTGCTCTGAACTGTAGAAGGCTGCAAACTACTGAGGAATGGCTGGACCTGGCTCTCAGTGCTCTGGTCTGGCTGACAAAGTAGCAGTTGATCAAAGACTGGCCTTGATGACTCTTGGAGGTCTTTTCCAATCTAAAAGATTCTGTGATTTTGTGACTTCACTGCAAAAATAAAAGATCCTTTTATAATTCATTTTAATTGTTAATTACATATTGCCAAGTCGGATTTATTAAGTGATTTTGCTGGTGCTGATCTTTACTTTTATTCTGAAAAACAAATTGAGGAGAGATCATTCTTAATAAATCCATTAATCTCTATTAATACTGAAAAGCAAACAGCATCACTGAGGCTACTTGAGATAGATCTGTGCACCTAAAAGCAAGCTGTGGCTCCCTGCATTGCTACAGGCACCGGCAGTCTTTCTTCAGCAACGCTGAGGACAGCCCACAGACTTGACGGAACCTGGTCAAAACCTATCCTCACAAGCCTCCTCTCCTCTAACAGTTTCAGATTGAACTGGTTTTCTTCTCTTGTACCACTACGTATAACACCTTGTGTGTCATGAGCCAGCAGCCCCAACAGCTGACTGAGAACAGCTTCTTCCTTCCCTGGCACTGCTGCAAAAGACTTTGCAAGTTATCTGGACTTGATTTTTTAACTGTGCTATAAGGTTTGATGATTTCAAACAGTGTAATTTCATACACTTCTATGGTGAGTCTTTTATACTTTTCAGTCCCCCTTTGAATGAACAACTGGAATGCAAAAATGTCTCTGGAAATGCACAGAGCACAAAAAAATAATTTTGTAATAATTTGCGCAGAGGACAAACTCCCTCTTCACCACAAGCAGTAAATGGACTGCTTATGCCCAGTGCCCGAGACCTCATTTCACTTCATTATTAAACAGAAAATATCCCATTCTGAGTGAGTGAGGGAGATTTTTACCATCTCTCCCTTTTGAATACTTTTAATTGCAGGGATGTATTGTATTGATTAATTTCTCAGCATAATGTTTTAATGTGTCCAGCCCTGTCCCAGCACAGGGAGGACCTGGAGCTGCTGGAGCCAGGCAAGAGAAGGCACCAGGATGAGCAGAGGGATGGAGCAGCTCTGCTGGGAGGAAAGGCTGGGAGAGCTGGGATTGTTCAGCCTTCTTATGATTAGGTTTGAGAAGGCTGGCTTTTGCATTTAAATAGAAATTGTTAATTTTCTTGTTAAGTGTTTCTATAATAGAGTAGTTATGAAATTAATTATACTGCTGGTCAATCTAAGATATTTGTTGATCCAGTTGATTTGTTTGTCTGTTATCAGGTTCAACTGTTAAATCCAGCAAGGTCAAGTTAATAGTTAATCGGTTCATTGCGTTCAATATTAATAAATTTATTGTTAAGTCTGTTGTACACAATGGAGAATTGGGGAATATTCCAGAATACCTATGATGTAATTATAAGTGGGGGGTTTAAGCCCTTATTTACATAAAGGGAGAAACGAAGAACTGCCTTTGGGTGTTCACGGGAGCAGTGAGAAGGCCCTAGACAAGGGGCAGGTGACAACGGGCCAGTCAGAAGATGCCAGACATCAGCGAGCAAACCGCGATGCCTTGGTAGGGCGGGGACTGGGGGTACAACACGTATCGTCCGCGGCTGGGACGGGAGTGTCTTTTCTGATCTGTCCTGGAGTAGCCTCTAAGCGCTCCATCCTTTGTTTTGTGTACGGCAGAGCGCCACAAGAGGTCTTATTGTCAGTTAAATCTGTTCTCGTTAATAAATTTGCATAAAGAGCTCAATTGCGAGCCCGCTTATAACAGCCTGGAGAGGAGAAGCTCTGGGGTGAGCTCAGTGTGGCCTTGCAGGGCCTGAAGGAGCTGCAGGAAAGATGGAGAGAGACAATTGCCAAGGGCTGGAGGGACAGGACACCGGGAATGGCTTCCCAGCGCCAGAGGGCAGGGCTGGATGGGATATTGGGAAGGAATTGTTCCCTGGGAGGGTGGGCAGGCCCTGGCACAGGGTGCCCAGAGCAGCTGTGGCTGCCCCTGGATCCCTGGCAGTGCCCAAGGCCAGGTTGGACATTGGGACTGGGAGCAGCCTGGGACAGTGGGAGGTGTCCCTGCCCGTGGCAGGGGTGGGTGTTGATAAGATTTATGGTCCCTTCCAACCCAAACATGTCTGAGATTCTATGATTCCTATGATAAATACGAAACCACTTTTGCTTTTATTACATTCAACAACGCCTTGCTGTGTTCCTTCTTACGAGTTTGAGAGGGACCAGTGTATATGCCTCAACATACGTCACAAATGAGGTGAAAAAATTTCTATACAAAAACTGTGTTGCCCTGTTGCCAGAGAAAGCTTCCATGATTAGACTGTGAGCAGCTCGCTGCTCCCCTCACGCCGCTGCCCTCACGCCGCCTTGCTGCTGAAGGCGAGTACCCGGATGCCCGCGAAAAATGCCCGCCAAAAACGGGCCCGCGAAGCTGAGACTGAGGAAGAGTTTGTGGGCGCATAAAAAAGCAGCCGGCCACAACACCACGAGGGCTGCCTTGTCTTTTTGCTTTGGGTCGCTTGGAGGGTCAGCGTGGCCCCTTCTGCTCCCGCCTTCGCGCCCTTTTCCCTGTGGTCCCGTCTCCCTGCCCGGGCCTGCTTCGCCCTGCTGTGCCAGCTCCGGGAACTGGCTTGTGGCCGCAAGGATCTCCTGCTGGCAGCCGCCGCTGCCCGCACCCAGCTCGTGGCCGCTGCCCTCACCCAGCCTGCAGTGGCCACC
>VZRS01013855.1:7260-44760 GCA_013398055.1 Ifrita kowaldi
AAAAAAAAAAAAAGAACAAAGATTTTGGCTACCAAAAAGGCATTGAAGAACTATTAAGAGGAGGAGGAGGCTATCTTGTTTTAGAGAAATCAGAGAAAATCCTTGAAAAGTTCAGCTTTTGAAATCCAGCTATTTTCTCCTTGACCTCTTCCAAAGTTTCTAAAAGGTACTTTGTACATATTTTTGCATGTATCTTTTAATCTCAAAAGTGTAAAACGAAACTGAAAAACCACCCAAGAAGTACTGGTGGCTTATTAGATATCTTTGCTTTTATGGCACATGATAAATTTAACACCTTTTAAAGTCCTTTTTTTGGTCTCTCCCTTTATATTCACCACGTAATCTCTAAGTGGCTAAAAAAGCCATTTAAACATAAAGGGAAATACTACTGACTTCTATCCACATCCTGAGAAATATTCCATTTACATAGGGCTTGCAACTGAAACACAATTGGTCAGATATTGCCTCATACTTCAGCTTGAAAGATGAGGTCAGAAGGTCAGTTTTTGTGCCCAATATATCAGACTTGAAAGCTGTATATTAAAACAGGAAATCAGGCCAAAAAAAAGGAAAAGAAAAAGTATTGGCAGATTTGTACTCTCCAGTACCAGGAAAACGAGTTTAAAAGAGACATAGATTTCAATTCCCCACAGTGAGCCTGCAAGTGTCCCACCAGTCTGGATTATTGGTCCAGACTGGGATATGTAATGTGAGTGCTGGGGAGAGAGGCTGGGGAGGAGTAGGAAGTGAATTAATAGACTTCCAGATTAACTGTCAAATGATAAATGATTAATCATTTTGTCAACAAATTATCCACAACGAAGCCTTGCCTCCACACCAAAGCACTACCAATTATACCAGTGTAATTGCATCTGGGCAACCTCCCTAGCCAGAGCCCAGTAATAGAACTATTTATCCAATATGGTTTGCTCCCAAAAGGGGAATACTCTTAGTGCAGCATCCTTTACTCGTGTATAGCTGTGCTCATGCTTAGACATAACCAGCAGCCTTCTGATGAAAAGACATAAATTAACTCCCCTTTAAATGAAATATATGTATGAATACAGGTTATTCTTTCTACTCACTCAATTAAAACACCTTTTAATAAGGACAATTATAAAATCTGGTTACAGAACCCAAAAATTCCTTCCCTTTTCTGCTGGATACACACCTTTCTCACCGCGGATCCAGCTCTGAGGAGCTTCTTCTACGTTGGGGTGCAGTAACAAATAGTTCTACAATTACTGAACTAATTAAACTTAACATCCTAAAGATTTATGTCTTCAGGTTGAGTTTTCAAATTCTCTTGATATCACTGACCTGCCTAATCCAACAGATCAATAGAGGGTTCTTTGTTTGTTTAATTGTTTGTTTGGCGTGGGCATTTTGGTGTATGTCTTTTTAAATTTATTTTATTTTATTTTTAAATGGGGACCTTGAAAAGCAGACAGAGCTCCAGTGTTGTACCAACTCCCCAGTAAGATGGTTCATTCTTCCTGGAGGCTTATCTGTAATTTTGAAAATTGATTGCAATGATGTGGGTTCTGTTGTTGCCATTTTCTTGCCCCGTGATTTTTGATAAATCGCTTCACATTTTTGTGTTTCAGGATTTTTTTCTATCATTGTGATTAATTTCAAGCAAAGCAAAACAGAAAAATATTTGCATTAGCCATGCACGCTGAGGTAGACAAGGGAATCTACTTTTTTGGTTTCCATTTAGTCAATGGAGACAGGTAGGAATTTTCAAAAATAATTATCAGCCCTTAGAAGAAAGAGTGAGCAGGATGAATTACCTTTAGGATATGTCTGTTTTGGACTTTTTAAATTAGAAGTTTATTTAGCAATTCTCATCTTAAATCTTCCAGCTTGTGTGCAATAATAACACTTTTCCAGGAAGAGCTGATGGTTTTAAGCTGAGGTCTCCAAGAAAGTGAACAATCTATCACTTCCTTTGGTAATGTGTCCCAGTGTTGAGCAACTGAGGTTATTTCAGATCTCTGCCTTTAATTGCTTGACTAACTTCCAGCTAATGCTTTATTTTTGCTTTGCTCTTTTCAGTCACATGAACTTGAAACCATTGACAACAGAGGACTCAAGGATACTTCTTTTCCAGAGTTTTTATAGCTCCCCAGAGAATGATCACAGCCCCAAGCCTGACAGAGCTCAGTAAGTGTTTGGACAAAGCTCTCAGGCACAGGGTGGGAAACTTGAGGTTGTCTTGTGCAGGGCCAGGAGTTGGACTCGATGGTCCTTGTGGGGCCCTTCCAACTCAGGATATTCCATGATTTTATGACAAATGAAAGCCACAGCTTCACTGAGACGTGGGTCCTCTCCAGGAGTAACAAAATAATGACAGAAAGAGAGCAGAGATGCTCTGACCTGCTGATATTTTCATTTTCCTCAGTATGAGGGTTTGTCTCTATGCATCAGTTTGCTTAGAAAGCAGTCACTGTGTCCTGCTGGGCAGATTCATTTTTCCTTCTACATAAAAAAAGAAAAAAAGCGATTGAAAAGAGGACAGAGATTCCAGACAGACAAACCTACTCCCAAAGTGTTTCAGAGAGGGAAGAAAATATTCACAGAAAGGTGAATCAAATAAAGATATTGCGCTAAAAAGGCATTTATATTCAAGCTTTTCAAATAATTTCAATATTCTGAAGGAATTCAGACTTTTAGGAGAAAGACAAAAATCCTATTGCAGTGAGTAAAATGAGGTGTATGGACACAAATAAAACATTTGCAGTTATTCCACAGGGTGTGTCAGAGCCGTAAATGGAACCAGAACTCTTCTGCTTTACCAGGTTTGCCACAGAATGGGCTTTTTTCTTTAATCAAATGAGCAACACGGAAGAATTTTTTTATTATGACAACAAAAATCCCTCATGTAGAGTTATAAAATCATCAGGAAGGAAGTTGCTCTGATTTCTTTAACCAGATAGGCCAAAAGTTGCCAGCCTCCATAAAGTTGTTTCTTAATTTTGAGTGTCTGTGTGAAACTCTGTTTGTGTGGAACCCTGCAGGCTCACTCCGGGGGAATTTGGTTCATACCTGTCAAAGACCAAACAATGAGGATGCTGAGGTGTATTTTTATTTTTTTCCTGTGCTAGTATGGTGACACTGATTTCCAAACACATCATTCAGAGGAAACCAAAGCTGAAATAAATGCTCCTGCGATGTTTCCAGCAGCACTGATGTGGTCTCAGTACTCTATCAAGAAATAGCTTTACTTAGCAAAATTAAGAAAACTATAGTTGCAAAGAGAGAAACAACTAATTAGTTTCTTCATCAACAGAAATTTGAAAAGTGAAGAATAGCTTAAGAAAATGAAAGAGAGAAAACAAAGTGTGGCACTGCAGAATCAAGGTAATGACTAAAAGTCAGGATCTGATGGGATGTAAAACAAACCAAATAAAAACAAATCACAAAACCAGACACTTTATAATCATCAATGCCCACTAGAACTAACTATTATTATAGTCTTAGAAATGTTATAGTCTTACTGCTGGCTAAATCATATGGTGTTTCTTTCATTTATTTAGCGCCTAAAAATTTCCTTAAAAAGATTTATAGAGAAGATATTTAAGATGCAGTTCATATCCCAAGATAAGTCTAAATATGTTTAGCGTTTAGTTTGTCAAAGAGGTAGCCTGAGTTTTGTATCAGTATGCAAAAGGAAAGCATAGGTGAAGGTGAAGAAAAAGCTTTGCAGATGTTCTGTTTGACTTGGGAATGTCCATTTCTGACAAGACTTGGGCTGTCTAGTTTTCAGTATTTGTATCATAATTCCTCGAGTACAACTAATGTCTCATTTTCTCCTTTTTCTAAGCCTTTTAGGTATATCTGATTTAAAGACTGCCTGAAAGTATATTTACAAAACAACTAAGCCCTGTCTCAAAAATTATCAAGGTTTTTATTATAGGATATTGTTATTAGGAGTTGGGCTCGATGATCCTGTGGGTTCCTTCCGAGTCAGGATATTCTATGATCAGATACCAGCAGATCAACTTGTGAAAGGTTCTTCATGACCTCCCAAGTATAAAAATCTTCCTTATTTATCCAGAAACACTGTGAGATTCATCCAAACCACCTGTAACCATCTAAGAGTTCACCTGTGATCTGAAGCTACCACCAAGTCTCGCCCCCTGGTCAATGGAGAAAGAGTCAACTCATCTCACCTTGAAAAGTTGTTTTGAGGAAATGCTGTGAATGCCATTCTGGAGATGTTTTTTTCATGGATAACCGAGGGAGCCTGACAACTCTTTCAGAGCAAACTTGAACCTCCTAATAGAAAGAAGTTAAGTGAAATTAATCCCTTGAGGTATAAGGCTGAAGGACAAGATGCCTGAAAACCCCTCCATGGAAAAGTGAGGTCAGAGAAAAACAATAAATGTTATTTTACCGGCATAGAAAGGAGAAGCTGTGGAGGAATTGTTCATTTTCATTAAAGGCAGGGTATTTTCCTGCCTTCTGAGTCACGGGGGTAATTCAGAACCTCCTGATCTCACCAAATTTTGCTTGGAAACATCTTTAGCCATGGCATGCATTACCTGATCCTTCACGATATGGGGATCCACTCCAATCTGAGAGTACTTCAAACACCATGAAAAGCTTTAACAGCTCTGGGACTTTTCCCAAAATGCCCTGTTTTCCTCAGACTAGCATTTCAGACTGGACATCATCAACGTAGGGCCCTGAATTTTGGAGTTTGCTTCCTGCACTTGGCCCACACCAGCCTTTAGTCGATCAAGTTGCAGGGAAGTGCATGAAGCTCATCTATGTTCTCTGGTTTTTGCCTGAGGGGTTGGAGATAGGGAACATGTCTAGCTTATCCTAAGAGAGTCTATTTAAGGCAGACATTAGTCAGCATGTTTGCATTTTGTATTTAAATTATGTAAATGTGTTCAGAGACTGATGGGGGCCTATCTGACAAACCTAAAATCAAGTAAATAAGAATAAGCGAAGCGTAGTGATGTGAAAACAGAAAACCCAAATGAAAATGATTTTTCAGGGGATTTACGCACACACACACAAAAAGACAAAACCACAAACCCAAGAAGTTGGGGCAGGACAAAGTTCACAAATGAACCTTGGGCAGGATGAAGGGAGAGATTTCTTTTCTCATCTGTTCCCTGGTTTTCTCAGCCTGGAGCCTAAGGCACCCAGGAGTACAACAACCACAGGGAACATCCTCCCTCAAGGAAGCAGCAGGAGGAGTAAATGCTTTAACTGGTACCAAGGGGTTTTATATTCATTGCTTCTCAGCAGAGATCTTTAGACATGGTTTTGTCTCCAGATTAGGGAAACCATGAGGACACATGTCTTGGACTGGCGTGGGAGATGTGGCAGAAAGGCAGCGTGGCTGAGCTCCAGCTCCAGGAAAGTTTGGGATGACTCTCCCAGTGTTGGCTTTTGGTCTTATTTCGCCTGCCTGTGGCCAAACACTGACTAATGTGTAAATCCCAACATACATGAAGGAAAATGGGATGGTTGGGATGACCCTGATTTCCAAGAGGAGTCATTTGCCTCAAGCTCCTAACATCAGATAATAATTTTTGAATTTGAGATGATCCAAGAAGACTTGAAAGTGATACTTGGGGCTAAAATAAAGGGGTTTGATTGTTTCCTCCTCTCTCAAGTGTTAAATAACATTTTGACAGAAGTGAAGCTACATCTGAAGATTCTCATTTGATAGAAATTTCCACAGAGAAATTCTAAGCCAGAAAATAACCAGGTTTTGGCACTAAAAATTGGAATTTTTTGAACACAAGAAAATGTAAGCCAAAATCAAATGTTTAGAATGTTTAGGTTTTTTTTAAGATAATTAGAATGAAAAAGTCTTATTAAAAATTATCCTGGGAGAAGTGAATTGGATTCTGATTCATTTTGCAATGACTATTTCTTTAGACTTTTGTTAAAAATATTCAGATGGCTAATTGCTTTATTTCTGAAGTTCTTTGATATCCATTATTCAGTACTTTTGCATTTTTATTGATTTTAGTCAGAAATGTAAAAAAAACCAAGCACAGTGTAAGAAACAAAACAATCCTTTGTGACTCATGGCTTACAACAGAACACTGGAGAACCCAAAGAAGAATTCACAAAGAAGCCAAATTTTTCTTTCCAAATTCATGGTAGTTGTGCTAAATACATTTGGTCAATCTGAAAACAAGACAGCATGTGAAAAGAAATTAAATTATTTAGTGGAAAAGCAATTGAATTCCCAATTTGTACCATGTTATATTATTTTGCAATCTATAAATCACACATTAGAGAGCAGACGGAGGTTGCCTTGTGTCCTTCAATTTGGAGGTTCGTGGTTCATAATCATGAAAAGCTAAAGTCCAGTGAGTGGGGTTTTCCCCTCTTCAATACTGCTTTGTCAGTATGATGATTTGCATATATCTGCATAAGAACATCCTGGCAGAACCACTTAATAGCAAGTGAATTACTTCCATGAGTAGTACTTCCATCCTGCATCTACCTTCTTCCTCTCCAACCACCTCCTATGAACAATCCTTGTTAAAATTAAAATAATCAAGCAGCAAAATCTATTACTGGCATTACCATTTTATAGTGTTCATCGTATTTCCTACCCTGAATATAAGGATAATGCAAGGACAAACATGTCCATGTTTTATGACCTGAGTGCAAACAATCTGTTGTAATGGGACTGAAGCTGTGAAAGAGAAGGTTTGGAACTAAATCCATGATTTTTATAACTAGCAGGGTCCTCAGTCCACATCATTGTCCACAATCAGTGTACAATTTTTGTGCACAGAATTAATGCAATTTCACATTACAGGTTCAACACACTGCAAGGAATTTTTTTTCCATTGCATCTTGGACTACTCCAAACCAGTATTTCTGCACTGACAGTGCTGTCCTTTGTGACTTGTAAAAGGTGATTAAGAGAAAAGAAATACAGAATTGGGTCCTGAAGGTCAGTGAAGCACAGTGAGCATTAATAGGAAGATCACAGGTATTTTGTAGGGGTATTGCCTCAGACTCACCGTAATTTGTACTGGAATAGGAGGATGCTCTGATAATGGAGAAAGTTTAAAGTAGTGGATAAATTTGCAAGTAAGCTGTCATATTAATTATTAACCTTGACAGAAGCCATCAGTTGTGTAGTTTGCCTGCTTTAAGTCTCAAATATTCCAACATCAGCCTGCCATAAAATTAGTTACAGACCAGATCTCTGGATTTTGGGGTCAAAGACAAGAGGGTTTTGTGTTTTTTCCCATGTATTGTCCCTTTATGCCCTTTTAAAAGTGCATCTTGGGGACTGGCAGGAAGTGCTTTTGTGTTTCGGCTTTCAGGTGTATCTTTGCTTTTCTTGAAGTTGGATAAAACCCCCAAATCTCCTAAGTGTTCATCCACTAAAACTTTTAATTTAAAAAAATTTGGGAAATTTGACATAGTTAATTTAAGTAATTAGAAATTAAAAGACAATTTTTCATTTATTCCTGAATTAGTGCTTTCAAAAGAAAAGTCACTTTAAGATAAAAATTCAGAATCATAGAATCTTTAAGGTCATCAGCCCAGTACCACCACTATGTTAAACAAGTTCTGATCATATAAAAATACATTTTCATGTTACAAGTCTTCTTTTAACATTTTTATTGAAATGGGAAAGTCATTAAATCTGCTTTCCTCAGCAATGCTTTTTTCCAGGGCATTAATTAGGATTTGCCAACAAAACATCACAAAGTTTTTGTTAAGAGCGTTATTTCTTGTGTAATGGAAGAATTATGCATTACTATTGAAAAGATGACAGCTGAGGTTTTAAAATTGCTTTTCTTGCCAGCAGCCAGTACTTAAGAGCAAAAGTCCTACTGATGTGGGACTTGCTCCTTTGAAAAGAGGAGGTTTCCCTCAAATAACTATTAAAAGTCAAGATATGTACTAAAAGATGCCCAGAGTGGAAACAAACTCTATTTAACTAATATTTTATAGATACTGTGTAACCAACTCTATAACATTTTTTTCCTGGTTTCAGCAATCTGTCTGCAAACTCCTCACCTTAATTTGACACAATTAGTCTGAATTAATTTCAAATTATGCTTTGGGGTGGGTGGGGCAGAGGGGTCAGCAAGAGTTCTTGGGGCAAAAATTTCTTAAATAGCAGAAACTAGGGTAGGTGTATTGTAATTATAGTGTGTCTGATTAAATTTATTACACATTTTTTTCTCTTGCTAGAATATCAAGTATCACAATACTTACTTTCCCTAATTTTTGCATATTTTTCATCATCTTTACCTTGAGTTTCAGCTAATAAAAAAGTGAAAGAGTAGGAAATAGAGAAGCAAAGTAAATTAGGAAATATTTCTTTCAAAACTAACATATTTTCAGAGGAAGAAAGGTGAAAAAATGCCCCATTTCTTACTTTGTCATCATTCTGCTTTCATATTTTTGAATCTGGAAATGCTTAGACATTTTTATCACAACAGAATATTTTTGTTGACTCTTTTTTGTTGTTGTGCTGCTTTCCTATTTCACCCCACATAAAGAATTTGCTGCTGCTGTCTTTCTGGGATAAGCCACGAATGGGAAGACAGTGTGGGAACAAGAATGTCAGACTATTATATAGACAAGGTTCTTTGCCTGGGGGCAAGAAAAAAAAGGGGAAAGAAAAAGAAAAAGCACAAAACACTTGAAGAAAAATTTGACATTTCTAAAAATCTTGAGTGGCAAGGAGAAAATGAGGAAATTATTGTTCCTTGGCTCTCCCAACACAAGGGGGCATCAAATGGAATTCTCAGGTAATGTGGACAAAACAAATTAAAAAGGTGTTTATTTATTCAATGTAGAGTTAGGCTGGGCAGCTCTTTGCCACAAGAAAAAGATGCTAAAACTGTATGTGGGTTCAGAGGAATATGGATTCCAAACCAATAACACAGCCTGAATTTAGAAAAAAATCAGGGAAAAAACCTCAAGGACAAGAATACCAAGACCCCACCAGTTTGTTGTGACTGGTTCAGAGCAGGGATTCGAACCCTGGCTGTTTGTGGATGGTTATTGGCTCTCCCCGAAATTAAAGGAAAAAAAGAGGCTGATCCTTTTCCACCCATGATTTTAGAAAACTGACTGTGGCTCTTGAATTTCTTTTTGCTTTTATCTTTGATCTTCAGCAGGAGCTTTGATCTACACTTTTTACCTTTTGATGTCACTGGTGTAAGGAGAGAAAAAAAAAAGAAAAAGGCAAGATATTCAATATGTACAAATGGGTGTAGCTCCTAAAAGGAGTTACAGAGTGGTTTGTACAATTAAGAATCTGGGTCAATACTCAGAAATGTAGTTGAAAAGGGTGGAATTCAACTCCCTTAATTTTGTCTTTTTATGAGAAATTAGGTGTCTGCAACAAATGTCTTTAGTTGAACTCGTTACTGATTTATATTAGATCTCTGCTTCAGAAGAAGATGAATCACTCCCTGATTCTAAAGAGAAGTTCTGGATGTGTATTTGGCAGAATTAATTCCTTTTAAGAGGACACAAAGTAGGATCTGTAACCTTGAACTTTTATCAAATATATACCTAACAGTTGTACAGTCTTTCTGTTTCCACTTTAACTGTTCATTGTTCCTCAACAAAGATTGCAAAGAATATCCTTTGTTTATGAAAATGAGCAGAGATAATTGGTTACCTCAGTGCTACAGTATTCAGCATTGAAAGAGAAATTCCCCTACCTATAAAAAAAAAAGGAAAATAATTGTTCTATAGAACAATGCAAAATTCCAAATCTAAGACTAAAAAAGAAAAAAACAAACTGGATTACAAATTTCGTTACAGGCTTATAATTCAGCTGAGTTGAGTCAACAGATTGAATCTGTTTATTGCCTTTTGCAGTAAAATGAAGCTGTAAATGAGCCTTTTAGGATGAGTTTATGTGGAGAATATTTTTTTCACTGAAAGCTGTCAACTTCAGATTAAGTGATAGGACAAAAACCAAACTTCCTTTTTCCTCCTCCAAGCGTATCTTAAAAATATAACCTATGTCCAGGATAAGCCTCCAGCACAAGGTTTGAAAGGAGAAAGGATAATAATTATTAAGTATAACAAGAATTAATTAAAGAGTGAATTTTTTCTAGTAGAAGGTCTCCCTGTCTGTGGCAGGGGGTTGGAACGAGATGATGTTTAAGGTTCCTTCCAACCCAAACCATTCTCTGATTCTGTGATTAGGTACAGCCTAGAGCTTCAAGAATCCTCACATCATTTGTGAAAAGCAGCTAAAAGAATTGGGCCTTTTGTTAACAGGTTGAACCTCACTATCCAAAAGCTCATCCCCCAGCCTAAAAAATGTAGGCATCTGCAAACAGAAAGATCATCACAACTGCAAGATCATTGCACTGCGAGGTCCAACGTGTTTTGACTCAGTTCTCTGCCAGGCTTAGGAGGAAGTAAAATGCCACATTTGGCTGACATGCCTTGGTTTTACCTTCTATTACCTTGTTAAAAACAAATCGGTTTGACTCTAGGCAGCTCCATTACTGTAATAAAAACTACAATTTTTCAGAACTACAGTGGGTGTTACCCAGGACAATTAGGCCAAATTTACCCTGACACCCTGAGTGGTCTTGTGGTTCCTCCTCTGAAGTCAACTGTAATATTCAAGCTACATCCACATTATTGAACTCTCTTGCTCTCCAAAACAGGTGGGCACATCCTAAATGCTTATTGGAAAGGGTCAGTGCCCAAGGTAATGAACAGCGCCTGCAAATTGGCTGGAAGATGCAGTTAAACTGAGCCAAAAACTCACCAGGTATTTTCTAATTATGTAAAGGTGCAGACAATCAAATTTTGGTCCTGATACTGTCTGACACAAAGCAATTTACAGAACAAGAAGGATATTTGAATGCTGAAGTTGGTCACTGATCGGATTTTGCTGTAAATTTGACTACACTGAGCCTTCAAGAGGACACAGGGCATATGGGAGTGTGGGGTGACGTAAAGTATCACTAAATTATATGTGCTTGAAAATTACTGCATTGAGGTGTCAGGGCTCTTTCTGCATCATTTATGTGCAGCTGATGCAAACAGCCACATTACATTTCCTACCAAAAGCAGCAAGATAAAAAATAAGGGAAGAAAGGAACCACCACGACCAGAATCTTAACACTGCTATGATTTTTGGTAAAATACTCCTCAGTGAGAAAAGGTGCTTTGCTTTGTGGGACAACTGTTTATAATGCCAACTTGGAGACATATTACAAATTCAGACATTCAAGGGGCTTTTCTAATCCTCAATTGCAGTTTGTCAGTGCTTCAGGAATATTCCCTTGCTCCAATTGTTCATCCTCAGCAGGAGCTGGATTAGCAACATCAGAGTCTGCAGATGCGTATTGTTTCCCATTAGTCTCAGCTTGAGCCTGGTGTTATGTCCTTTTCATCAGGAACCTCCAACTCTAAGTCAGTGAACCAGGACTAATGATCCCAGCTTTCCTGGGAGACATCAGAGTCTGTGTATGTAATGTCCAGAGCTTTGGCTTCTGCTGCTGTTGGCCATTTAATGTGCTGCTTAAGCCTCAGACCACTTACTCCCCTCTGCAGCATAAGCTGCAGCCTTCTCTCAATGTTTCCAAGAAAATACACACTTGAATATCATTTTCACTTCATCCCTTTGAATTTCTTTTATAGTTGCATCTGGCAGGAAGGGGGGAGGGGGGTGTGCGGGGGAGGAAAGAGAAAAAAGAATCAATTTGCAAACACTTAAATGTTGATGGCCAACATTTGCAGTTTTATTAGCAGACTACCCACAAATAAGAATTATTTACAAATCATTATTTGGCAGAAATGGGGAAGAAAAATGCCAGCATTCACATTGATGAATAATATCTGAGGTAGATTATTCAGCCAAGTCTACTCAACAGTATCAGATGGAGAAGTGCTTTGTAAAGGTTACTTCTGTCCTTTTTTTCTCTCTGTTTTCTTGCTAACCCTGTTGGCCTCTCATAGATATCAAATTCGTGTTTCTATCTCAACACAGCGAATAAAGAGCTCCCTTTAGAAACAGACTTTTTTGATAGAGACAGGGATATTTCTGTAATGGAACCAGCAACTTGAACCTTCTGCTCTGGACTTTAATATGAACATATAAGACTTGCCCTGGCTGCCCTCCTTTTATAACCAGCTGCCTAAAAAATATTTTTCATGCTTTGTGATAGTAGGTGTATTTTTTAATGAAGGTTTAAAGAATTTCCTCCAAAGATCCTCTGAAACCTGCACACCATAATATTCTAGTGAAGTCTGTTTCTTGATTTGCCAGTCTGTTTAAAAGGCTTGTAAGGCAGTGTTAGAGCAGAATTTCACTTTAATTGGCATTGCTCCTAGCTATTTAAGCAATGTGCTGAACTGTCTATCATCAAACCTGGGCAGCCAGAACAGTTTCTTACCACCAACTTGATATTATCTAGAGTCAAATACTTACAGCCTAGATAGTGATGTTTGGGCTGTATCGAGGACTTTAGAAATCCTTGTCTGTAATTGCCCCAGGTATGTTTCTTATTCTAAATATTTTAGCTCAATACAGACCACCAATATGCAAAAAAAGAGAAAATCCTTTGGATAGCTGAGATTGTAACTTCTGTCATTTATTACTATCGTGATGAGACACAGGGTTCTAATTAGGGATCAAGATTTTCTTTTTAATTAAGTGCTATCAAATTCCCCAAAAGGAGACTGACTTCCTGCTTTGGAAAGATTGAGATGAAAGAGGAGTTGGATATGGACAATGGGATGGATGCAGAAAGGTGCTTGTGTGGTTGGACTCAGAGAGTAGTGGTTAATGGATCACACAGCCTGGAGGCCAGTGAGTAACTCGTGATCCCTCCTGGGACTTGTCCTGTTTAATTCCTGTGTTGATGCCCTGAAGGAGGAGATGGAGTCTGTTCTCAGCATGTTGTCAGGTGATGCCAAACTGATGGGACCGGTTGATACAGGCCAAGGCTGCGTTATGACCAGAGGGTTTCAGACAGTGGGGATTGATGAGCTGGCAGGAGCCTGATGGAACTCAACAAGGACAAACGGCCTGCACACAGGAAAGAAGAGCCTTTTGCAGTGGTACAGGCTGGGCATTGAGAGATTCTGGGGCAGCTCTGTGGCCAACATCCACAGTGAGCTCTGGCAGCAACAAGGGCCAACAGCACCATGGGCTATATGAGCAGGAGTCCAGCAGTCCAAGGAAAGGGATTATCTCCCTTTACTCAGCACTCAGATTACAAATACTCTACTGCAGTTTCGGGCCCCTAATCTATAAAAGACTGACCAACCACAGTATGTTCAAGGAGGGTCACCAGGGTGCTCAGGGCTGGAGCAGCTGCTTGGTGCAGGAACATGGTGGGATTGTTCAACCCAGAGAAGTGGCTGCTTGGAGACAACTGAGAACAACCTCTAGTACCTATGATAAGGTTATCAAGAAGATCTAGCCAGGCTGTTCATGTGGGAAGAAGATGAGAGAGAGTGGGAGTAACAAGAAACAAAATGAAGGACAATTTCCTCATGAGAGTTGGGTGTTGGGGCTACTCCTCCTGGGAGATTGTGCATCCTGCACACAGTAATCTGTGCTGACCCCCAAACTGACCCTGTTTTGAGCAGCTGGTTGGACTAAAGGCCTCCTGATGTCTCTTCCAAGTTGAATTATCCTATGATCTTGAGATCTTGTGATTCCAGCCTAGGAAGAGGAAGAAGACTTGACTTGGAATTTACAGGTCGTGGTTCTGATCCAAAAATCAAGGAATTCACTAGAAAAAAAATTCCTCTTAAATTTTTGTTTGTTTTGGATTACACTCCGGGTGAGAATATCTGGATTCTGTTTGGATTTTGTGTCTTAAGGTGATGGCTCTTCAGATGAAAAGACTGTGTTTGCTGTAAGGGTGCAAAATCATATTGTTGATACTATGAAATGTGTTCCCTGTGAAAAGAAATACTGCTCTATTGATAGTCATCCTAAGAAGGTACTTTAAAAATTTTCATTCCCTCTGTCTCTGAATGGTGTTTGACAGCAAATACATACTCAAATTATTTCTGCAGACATCCCCCCTCCCCCCAAAAAATCCAATTTCAATAATCTGTAATTTTCTCTGTATTCTACAGACAGGGCTATATTTTCTACACAGGCTTCTAAGCTTTCACACTGAGAGTTTTATCCAGTATTTTCAAAGATATTATATTAACCAGGTTGTCAGGCAGCTGAGGGTCAGTACTTCTCTTTGCTTGAGTCTCAGTGTCAAGGTGTACAGTTTAAGGAGGGAATTGAAAGAAAGTGTATTTTTGCCTGAACAGTTTTGTGACTTTGCCTGAAAAATTTCATCAACACCCATTTATTAAATTAGCCTTCAATCCCAAGAAGTTCTGCGTCAAAAAACAGCTGGTTGTGATAGAGAAATGATTTGCTGGAACAACGAAAAATCATTTCCCATTACTGTAGGTACGAGTTTAATCTACTATTCATCATCATTCTTTCCAGGATTATCTCTCATTCAGCCAGAGGAAGCTACATTTAGTACAAAAGTGTAATAATTTAAGGTCTGGATATCATTCTCATCAATGATTTATCATTATCTCCCCCCTACCCCCCCCCACTAATTACTCATGTAATTTCTTTCAATAACAATGTTGATTAATTTGGTCAACCTTTTCTTATTCCTTCATTTCTGAGATCTTCCCGAAACCTAAACACAACAGCGTCATCAGCTTCCTGAATCTGTCCTTCATGGAAAGCTTCTTGGATAGCTCTGCCTTGGCAGGACCTCAACAAGTCTGAGAAAGCTTTACTACAAGGACATATTTCTACTGGCAAGCGAAAAATGCCAGGAACCATTCTCTCCAAGAAGCCAGTTAGTGTGTGGTGGCTGTCGTAATCCTATCAAACCCTCTTCAAAATACTTCCCTGCTATTTCAATGTTAATATTTATGTCTAAACTACCTTTTGGGAATGCATTTTGACACATCCAAAGTCTTACATGGGACCCAGGAATAGTTCCAGGGCATGGTAGGTAGCCTGGGTAAAAGCTGTGCCAGCCATCATGCTGGCAGTGCAACAGGATGGATGGTCAAGCTTCAGTTTGTGCCTACAGACATAGATTTTGTGCTCAGGCTTTATAGTTTTTCACTGAAACCTTATTTGCTGGCATAGGACTTAATTTCTCTCAGGTTTTAAGGAATTGTTCCTTTAATGCTGAATTGCTAAATCCACTGTTGACTGTTCAGCATAGCAAAATCAGGTATGTATTAAATCTGTGTATGATTATACACCAGGGTATTTTAGGCTAAACCACGGGTGATTCTCTGGTACTTCCTTTTAATTTAATTTTATGTAATTTTGTTTCCCAAAAATCAATTTTATATGCTTATGATTAAATTCAGTGTTGCTAGAATCCACTTATCAAGCCTCAAAAACATTTCTGTCAAGTGGGCCATGTTTTCTGCTGAATTTTTACTAGAGTGCAAAGTGCACTTCATGCAGTCTCTGTGAGTTCCTCCCCACCACCTACTTTCACCTCATCTGTTTGTATTCCCTTTCCTCTTTAGGAAGCATTTTCGATGCAAATGCTACAGGCTTTTCTGGGCTGTTTGGTATTATGTGAGAAATCACCACTCCTGACCTCATACAGTGAAGCATCAGTAGTTTAACAGATTGGCAGGGACGGGACAAAGTGCACTAAGCCCCTGGAGGATGTAAGTGTCTGTTTAGCCAACTTGAAAGCATCTTGACATTCTTTTGACCATTGCCACTATTTATTTTTCTGTAATAGCTCTGTTGCAGCACTAACTGTAGTAGACAGATTTGCTATGAATTTCCCTTGGTAGTTTATCATAGCCAGAGAGAAAGTTAATTTCCATACCTTTCCCTTTGTACATGAGCTTGTGTAATATACAGCATCCATCTGCTTTTCTGAAAGAAGAGTAAAATACCTCTGCACTCTGAAACCTGGCTGCACCCACAGAGTTTCCTAACCTCAGCCCTTATTTTGCTAGAGCCTTGATGACACTTCCAGCATCTTTAAACCTTTCTGATATCTCCCTTCAGGACATCAGTGTCTTGCAATCCACACCTTACAGAACTCAAGCATTGAAGAAAGGAGTGGATGATGGGAACACAGTGGGGAGCTATTTGTTATTGCAATTATCCTCAATAGTTAAAGATCACCTGGAGTTTCAATGAGTGGGCCCCTCATTTTGTACTTAGTTCATTGTAATGATAATTCTTGTTTACCGCTGATCTTCAAGAGATCGCAAGGTGTTCTACAAAGGAGATTGGTAGATTTCCCTACATTTTACAAAGAATTTAATTTCCAGACATAGTTTCATCTGTGTCCTCCGGCTAGGCCAGCAACAGAATACAGAAAGCATAGGTCTTAATTCATTGGTTTTTCCCCCTACAAAATCACCTGAATGCTTATACTAACACTCGCAAGTCCTGACTGAGAAATACAGTCTGCTTAATTACAACAGACTTAATCCAAGCATAAATAAGTGCTTGTGCTTAAAATCAAACCTCTTATATAGGAGTCAAGCATAGATTTTCCACTAAGGACACAGGAATAGTATTTTTGTCAAAGAGCAATACTCATGTCAATGAAATCCATTAGTCAGAGATGCAGCACATGAAAAAGTAATACTGGTGTCTACAGCTCTCAAACTTATGTTCAATGAACACCTTTTTTTTTTTTTTTGTTATAATAGGGAGGGAGTTTTAAGGCACAAATCATAATTAAGTTTCCAATTCCCATTAAAACAGTGAGAAAATTAAGTCCCTCTTGGTCCTTTCAAAACCTACCCATTACTTTTAGCATTTTTGTCAATCTCTTCTGATTTAACACAGAAGGCTACAATGACCCTGCCGCAACATTCTGCCATCGTTCACACATTTTGACAATATAAATCATAACCCCCCACACTAAACACAATTGTTATTTGTTCTCATATAATAATGGCAAAAAATCCAAAAAACAAGCAGTCAGCCATATTGAGTAAAGAAAAAGATTAAAAATGCCCCATTCTTTCTAAGAGGAGTTATCCCTCTTTAACTTTTAGCTGATTACTGACTAATATGTAGCTCGAAACTGCATTCTTTGAGGTCACTTCTGCTGTTTGCCTCTCAAAAGGACTGGAATAGTTCTGGTAATCCCTAGGTGTTCTCAATGCACGTAGAAAAACATTCATGAGCCTTGTTTTTCAAAGAAAGACAATAACAAAGAGTATTACTCTCTCTTGTAACCTAGAATGAGGCAGCATTGGGGTTTTTTGGTTGGTTGGTTGGTTTTACTTTTTTCAAAGGAGTTGTGTGGACTCTGGAGGTTCTCCATGGGTTGCCTCCCATTTTGTCCCTAAAAAAATTGCTGTCCTCTTCCTCTGCAGCCTTTTTTAACTAAATTGGTGCTTGTTGCACTGCTCAGCACCACCAAAGTGCTGCAGTCTTACTCCTGACTTTCCTCCTCTAATTACCCTCTGCAACAAGTTACCTTTTGGCCTGGCTTGTGGTGGAATTCTCTGGAAATGGACTGTGGCTACCTCAGAAATTCCCATACGTCTGTGTTTATCATGAAACAGACCCAAGGAGAAAGGCTGTGGCACAATGACCAAGTATTTGATATAAACATAAAAGTACTAAGGTGGAAAGGCAAAAGATGGGCTTTAAAACACAAATCTGTCTGTCAGCATGTGCTACTTCATAGATCAACCTGTGGGAATTTATTTCTGACCACATATGACGCAGAGAGTCACAGAAGGTAACCTAGAGCTGCACAGTACCTTGGATCTCTCATATGGCTCAAAAGTGTGAACTTCTCCAAAACACCAAAATGTTTTCCATTTTGGTCCACAGTGACTGGACCCAGCATAACCCCAAGGGACTTTTGTCACCCCCCTTCTCCATGGCAGGATTTGAACATGCTTGATAAACAGGACATTTTCCTAGCAAAGAGCATGTGATGATAGATTGAAATTTTTGTGGAGGCTGAAATATTCATCTCAGTAAGACCCTTCTGGATATCTCCAGAAAACATCTCTCCCAGCTGTCTCATAACCTAAAGGCCCTACTAGCAAGAGCCTTCTGCTTACATGAACCACAACACTTATGGGGCTGGGTCTAGAGCCACTTTTGAAAGGCTTTTGTTTCCATTCCACCATAATGAAGAGGAATACACCTCTGAGTGGTGTTAGTTTGTAGAAATGGTTGTATTTTAGTGATAACTGACAATGGTTGGATATGTGTATCTGATCTATATTGGGGGCACAGAGCAAGGAACCTCTTCAGCTCCTCAGTGGAAGACAAAGAAATAAAAGGGGATCCTTCTTGAATTGTTTCATCAATGTTTATAATCTCACACTAAGATACCATGGTTCAGAGATGTACCTGTACCTCTGACATCTCTCTTAGCCTTGTTGATACTGACAGACCCCACGTCTGAACTTCTTTTTCATAATAGATCTCCATTTATCTGCCAACTAAACTTTGCCTGCCTGTCTTCGTTCCCCTTCTCTCAAAGTATGTAGTTGAGATGTAAGGAAACACAAGCCCACCTGGGTTTACCCCTTATTTTAGGTTTTCCCTGGATTTTTTTTATGTCAGAAAGTTGCAGTGCAGCTTGACACTTTCCACAAAAGAAGTGATCTTTCACTTAGACAGGCAATGGCACAATCCCAGAGGAAAGTTGAGAATAACAGACTTACTTGCATACTGATTCATGGTCTTCTGTAAAGTTCAGCCATTCCCCAGGATTTGCAGTTCAAAACAGGGTGAGATATTTGAAAATGTTTGATCTTTTCAATCAAATAAGTAGGGCAAGTCTTTTAAACTCTGATTGTATACATGTTCTGTGTAGTTTGTACACAAACTATGGAAACACAGCATGGTTTATGTTGGAATGGACCTTAAAGATCATCCAATTCCAGCTCCCCTGCCATGGGCAGGGGCACCTTCCAGTAGACCAGGTTGCTCCAAGCCCCATCCAACCTGGTCTTGGGCACTTCCAGGGATGGAGCAGCCACAACTTTGGCTACCTGGATGCAAATTCTTTGGGTTGCTATAGTGAACTTCTTGGAACAGGTCAGACTGTCTGGACATGATCCATTTGACCCAATATTAGGCATCTAAAAAGTAAAGCCTTGTATTTCAGTAGAAGGGATTCACTCACCCAGGGCTTTCTTTGCAATTAATTAAAAAACAAAAATATGCTTTTCAAGAGAATAACTCATCTGACTCAGACATCTTCTGCAGGGTGTTAAACATATCCTGGGAGTGCCTCTTTCTCACTGCCAGTTGTAGACAGCCTAGATTTCACAGGGTGGATGTCACCTTATGACATCCATTTCTGCCTGTGTCTGCAGAAGTCCTGGTTTGTGACTGAAGAGTCCAGATGTTTTAGCAATGACATTAAAGCAGTTCTTAACAGGTTGGATCCGTCTTCCTAATTCCACTTTCTTGAAAACAGAGCACGTAGGATTTCCCTCTTTAATGGGAAGAAAGAGAAGCTTTCAGAAAGTAACTTGGTCCATGTAGCTCAATCTTTGGTCTTAAGTTTGATTCATTTAAACTTTTTCCCTTATTTTTCTCCACTGATTACAGACAGGAAGCAGATGCCTATACTAGACACAAAGCCTAGCAATAAGCTGCTGACAGACAGGCATCAGGATAGTTTGCCTCAGACAATCCCATCCTAAATCACCAATCTAAAACCTGGAGGAATGAGCCCTGTGTCGGAGACGATTGTTCCCCCCGTTCTCTGTAGAGACAATCTTAAGTAGACTCCTGGAAGTTTAAAGAAGCTCAGCTAGGACTGAAGAAGAAGGAAAGTTCTGTTCAATGTATAAATGTTTTAAAAACATTTGGCTGGCAAATATTCAGCTTTCCTTTTTGCTCTTTTCTTCTCTGCCCTTTTTTCCTTTCCTGCCCTTTTTCCTTTTCTTGCAGCTCAAAAACAAAGCCTGAGGAAGGGAAAATAAAAAGGCCTGGGATATAGAACCTAAAAGAGCAACTTAAAATAAAATAAAAAAACATGTTTGCTTTTCTGAGAAGAACAAGAGAAATGTTTCCTGGAAGCAGGGAGTTCGCTTATGAAATTGTCATATTACAAAAAAAAATGGTTTGACTTTGTTTTTTCCTGCCTCATTATTCACTTGTTAAACATAAGCAGCCTGACTGGTGAGATGTGAGGCAGAGATTAGAGATGGAGACAAAGTTTGCACCCCAAGGTTTATAATCAGAGTAAAAATTGTTTTCAGCTTGATCCATAAATATTAACTGGTTATTATCAGCCAAGGGAAATGAAGAAGTGTAGATCAGAGACACATTTATTTTAAGGCATTAGAGGAGCCAGGGTCAGACCCCCTTTCTGACCTCAGGCATCTACTTAAATTTCTGTGATCCACAGAGAGACAAATGTTTTTTTTATTATGCACACATAGATTTGCTCTTCCTGTCTGGACCAGCTCTTGAACATTAATACAGCCCTTCTAGGTCCCATCTTAACCTTCTAAATGGACATTTCTCTTCCTGCCTTCCTCTTATTATCCAGCCTTTGTATTGGATTGGCAAAGGCATAAGCAAAGTCTAAGCAGGAGGTAGATGGTGATGTTTAGTATGATCACAGGTCTTGATGCTCAGAGATCACATAAAGTCCAGTTTGGCATTCCCAGGCTCTGTTTCTGCCTGAAAATACTTTCACAGCATAGACAGTTTCTTAGTATTTGGACAGTGTTGGGAAGACTCTATCCCAATGACTCATCCCCAATCACAACATGGGAACAAGTAAGTTAAAGTACATTCCTTTCTAAATTAACACAGAAAGAAAATGAAAGACAACTAGTGCAGAAGAAACACTGATGTTTCCTAGAGAAAAAAATTCTAAACTTTGATCCACATACAGCCATTGTATAACTGTTTTTGATTGATTAAATGCTGCAATGATATGTAGACATTTAACAATTAGTCACTGCTCTTTAGCTTGATACCTGTGAATAGTATGGAAAGAAGTGATAGAATTGTAGAATAAAAGAAAAGTTTAGGTTGGAAAAGTCCCTTAGGACCATCAAGTCCAGCCATAAGCCCAGAACTGCCAAGTCCACCCCTAAACCATGTCTCCCAACGCCACATCTATAAAACTTCTAAGTATCTCCAGGGATGGTGACTCAACCACTTCCCTGGGCAGCCTGTTCCAGTATCTGACCATGCTTTCAGTGAAGATTTTTTCCCCTATATCCGATCTAAACCTCCCCTGACACAACTTGAGGCCATTTCCTCTTGTCCTGTCACTTGCCACCTGGGAGAAGAGACAGACGCCCATCTGGCTCCAATCTCCTTTCAGGGAGTTGTAGAGGGTGAGAAGGTTCGCCCTTGCCTGTCTGTTATGGCAGTAGCCAGATAAAGTTCTAGTTGGGTTTTGGCCCCTCTAATTTTCTCCTGGAGTTCCAGCCAAAGCTCTCTGTTCATCCAGGTCAATTTTCTTTCCTGCCAGCTTGTGTTTTGGGACTTGGGAACGGCTGCTTCTGCTACTTTAGGGTGTCTTTCTTGAACAATGTCCAGTCTTCCGGTACTCCTTTGCCCTTCAGGACTGCTTCCCAAGAGAATCTCTCAACTGTCTTCTAACCTGGCCAAAATGTGCCCTCTGGAAGTCCGAGGCAGTGGTTTTGCTGACTGCTCTCCTTGTTTCTCCAACAATCAAAACTTCTCTCATTTCCTGATCGCTCTGCCCCAAACAGCCTCTGACTGTCACATCCTTCTCTGTTCCCAAACAGCAGGTCCAGTGGCACCTTCCCTAGATGGGTCCCTTACCAGCTCTGTTAGGGAGTTCTCTTCCACAAACTCCAGCAACTTCCTAGATTTTTTTCCTCTCTTCTGTGTTACATTTCCAGCAGAATCTGGTAAGTGGAAATCCCCCATAAGGGCAAGGATTGCACAACTTCTCCAAACTTGGTATAGAATATTTATATAGAAATAGACTCTTCCCTTTTGAATGTAATATAAATTTGTTGGAGTTTTCTTAATAAAAATCTCTACATTTTTAAGGTAGATGAAATACAGTGTCAGAACAAATCCCATTGCATTGTTACAGTAACTTTTGATGCTTTTTTTAACAGCTAAAAGTGCATAGTGGAGACTTTTCTTTGTGCTAAGAGAACTCACCTCATTGCCATCACTCCTCTCTTTTTCGCATGACACTAAATGTTCAGTTAACCTTTGCAGCATTTTATAACAATCGATTCTTCCTTAAACCTCCAAAGCAAGACCCACCCCTTGCGAAATGAAATCAAAATATTCAAACCTGGTAATAATAATAATTTTTAAAAATCCAGTCCCAAGCTGACAAATAAGAGACAAAACCTCTCCTCCTCTGGTTGGCCTGGCCAACATATGCAACTAATTCTCAGAGAGGTTTTCTGGAAAACCAGTGACAAGATAGGTACTGTGGGCTAGCCCCGGGCAGTCAGCAGTGGCAGAATGCTTCACACAGCCTCATGTGTAAAGTTTCTGAACTGACACAAAGCTTAATGGAAGTGAACCCTGACAACTGTGGCCAACTGACTGTAAGTGACATTCCGGGTGCCTTGCCACTCTGCATCCATCCTCCTTCCACTGCTTCCCCCCCTTCCCCTTCTGCCTCTCTCACTTGAAGGTATAATGTCTCCTGTGGGAAGCCCTGATGCCAAAATGCCGTCGCGCTCTTTGTCAGGTGATTTGCCGGCTCCCAGCTCCCATGTCATCAGCACGGATTCCTTAGGACGGGAGAGTGCCTGGACTCACTTTTGGAAGGCAGCTAACAAGCTCTGGCAAAGGGCAGGCTGAGACTGTGTCTGAAAGTGCTCTCTGCTTATCCTGACATTACTAAAGCCAGAGGAAGCTGTCTGGGGGAGAAAATCCGCATCTCAAGTGCCGAGAGTGTCTAATAAGCCCTCACAAAACAAGCATTTTTTCCATTTCGTGCTTAAATCTGGATTTTAAAATTTGGGAGCTGACTGGAGCTGTCTCACTGCATCAATAAACAGCTTTGTGTGGAGTATTTTTGAGCAGGCTCCTGCCTCCCTTTGAAGGCAGGGAAATCAGCCTATTTGTATATAGCAAAGTATGGATCTCTCTACAGTGCTAATGCCTTGTAGCACATCGATCTCTTCTCCTCAGAGGGTTTGAAAGCACTTTGCAAACACTGGGAATAGCAGTAGGTGTGTAACAGAAGTCTCCTTTTGTTGAGTCTTGCACAAATACATGAAAGCAAACGCCTGTCCTCAAAAATGCACACTCTACATGGATAAGACAGTCAAAATTGATAAGGAAAAGAAATATGGGAGGTTTAATGAAGGCTGTTATCATGTCGGTGGTGGAATTATAAATAAGCGCAATTCAGCTCTCGGGACTGAAACCTGAAATTCTTGCTGCTAAACCAAGGTTTGCCCTGGCCCTGCAATTCCTACACAAAATAGTGATTGATGTATCATTTCGACAGACAAGAAAAGTGAGGGAAAACAGGTAAAAAATGATATTTTTTTTTTCTGAAAGGAAAGAAAACTTCCTTCTCCTCTAATTATTACTATATTTTTATTTCAGTTGCAGAATCTCAGCATAGTTTTATGAATTATTCCAGCATTTCACAGCAATGTCATGATCTCACAGTATTTGGAAATGTTTTTTTAGGGCAACTGTTCCTAGAGATATACACTTTATATGAAAAATCCCAATTTTTAGTTGTTATTTTTTTAATGATTGACATCCACTAGGCTAGGCAGAAGAAGCATGAAAATCTGAATGTAGGGGGCACTGAAATTTTGAGGAAAATACATTAAATGCTATAATTTCTAATGATTTTTGAATGCTCAGTTGTGACAATGTCAGCAACCAGGTCAGGTGCTTTGAAGGTGAATGCAGGCCAAAGCTCTGTGAATCCATCCATCATGAGTGTAAACTCTGAAGGATTTATGGCCTCAAGCTGCACCAGGTTGGTCATCAGGAAGAATTTCTCCACTGAAAGTGGTTAAACTTTGGAACAGGCTGCCAAAGGAAGTGGTGGAGTCGCCATCCCATCCCTGGAAGTGTTCAAAAAATGACTGGATGTGGCACACGTGCTATGGTGTAGTTGGTGTGGCGGTGTTGGGTCAAAGATTGGACTTGATGATCTTGGAAGTCTCTTCCAACTTTAATGATTCTTTGACTTTCTCCCTCCAGGTGTGGGCTTGGGTGCAAGTCTGAGTGTTTTGCATCCAATATACTCAGTAGCAGTCATATATATCTATACCTATTCAAAGATAGGCCCCTGCTTTTGGGCTAAAGAGCAGAGAAAAATTGACAAAAGGACTATAATCATCCATTGATCAATTACCCTCTTTCCAGTCATTATAATCCTGGTTTTAATATATTTATTATTTTACTTATCTGCAGAGACACTATAAGCACCATTAACACTGCTCTACATGGATGGGTTTGTTTTTTGAGAATGAAGGAAAGTTTTGAAGATGAAAATCCTGGGAGTTCAGTGAAATGATTAATGGTTTATTATATAAAAGAAACGTTTAATCAATAAATTTGTAATGAACTTGGGAAAAACTTAACATAAAATTAGGTTGTGTCCCTTCTGTAAACAGTGGGCTTAATTATGGAATTACTAGTGGAAATTATCTCTGCTTGAGGAGAAAGAAAGCCATAGTATCTACTCAGTATATGCACAGTATATACCCCACCTGCAGAGCTGCCTCCAGCTCTGAGGTTCCCAGCACAAGAAGGACGTGGAGCTCTCGGAGTGAGTCCAGAGGAGGCATCAAGATCATCAGACAGATGGAGCACCTCTGCTGTGAGGAAAGGCTGAGACAGCTGGGATTGTTCAGCCTGGAGAAGAGAAGCTTTGGGGTGCCCTAATTGTGACCTTCCAGTACCTGAAGGAACCCTACAGGAAAGATGGAGAGAGACTTTTTACAAGAGTGACACCACAAGGCAGAATGGCTTTAAACTGAAAGAGAACAGGTTTAGATCAGATATCAGGAAAAAATTGTTCCCTGTGAAGGTGGTGAGGCCCCGGCACAGGCTGCCCAGAGAAGCTGTGGCTGCCCCATTCCTGGAAGTGTCCAAGGCTGGGTTGGACAGGGCTGGGAGCAACCTGGGATAGTGGAAGGTGTCCCTGCCCACAGCAGGGGGATGGAATGAGATGATCTTTAGGGTCTGCTCCAACCCAAACTGTTCTGGGATTCTATGGTTCTAGACCCAGCAGGAACGAAGAAGAAATATAGAGAGGAAGGCTTATTGGAGGGCTTAAAACTGCTCATGTAGTAGATCTTGCACCACAACTTTGCCTTTTAAAAAGACGTTATCTATCAGAAAATAATTTTTAGGTAAAAGCCTACCCACTAAAAATGCATGATTTTGGACACCTCTGACACTGCTGGGTGTCATTTTTCTCTATGTACTAGATTCCTTCTTCCACAGGAACAGCACTGCGCGGCAAACAGGAAAACTTTGCAAGTGACTGTGTGAACAGAACCATTTGTACTCAAAAATCTTTGGAGATGCAACATAGATGTTTTACCCAAGGTCACACAAAGAATCAGTAGCAGAGATTGAAATTCAGCTTGAGTCTGCTGAGTCCCATTCAAGTGCCCAAACAACGAGACCACCTTTTCCAACTGATGTTGAATCTGTCATGTGAGACTTAAAATGTTTTGAGGTGACAGCAACTGACCCCAAAACCCCAGGTTTTATGTGAAAATATTTTCAAGTCTAAACAGTTGTGTTAAATGAACCATTAAAAATTAAGCATTGAAATGAACTGACCTGAACAACGAACTAAAACATGCCTGAGGCATCAAACAGGTTTCTATTTTTTTCCTTTTATTTATGATGGGTGATGTGACAAAAGAATTCACTAAATTCTGAATACTAAATAAATTAGTCATAGCTCAAATGCCACTTCAATAATTTTTCCAGAGAACAACCACCACAGAAGTTTTTCCTTACTTGTGCCCCTTTGGCTCACCTGGTCTTTAAGACGACTCAAAAATGGAGAAAACTGAAAGACAGTGAAATATAAAGAGACCAAATGCCAAATCCACCAAAACAGTTCATCATCTAAGATACAACTGGGTTAAAAGCTGGACACAAATGTCTGGAATTATATATACACCATTATACCTCAAATCACGGAAGAATCATTTTTTTTATGCAGCACGATTGATGCCGTAGTATGGTGTGCAGGTCCTTGCATTTTTGTCTCACTTTGTTTCTTCAATAAAAATACTAGCAGCTCAGAATACTTTCTTCTGTGACATATTTCCCAATTTTTTCACTGTGAAGTCAAGCAAACCCAAAAGAAAATGATATTCAGAAATGTTCAAGTTTCTGCATATGCCTTAAATCTCCTCTGCTGCTGATCAGTTCAGTAGAGAGAGAAGGGTGAGTCTGTGAGTTTGAAGTTGCTGCAGGGAGAGAAAGACAGGTGGAAGACTAGAGAAAACACAGACAGAAAGGAGGAAAATTAGAGCAGAAAGAACAAGGAGAAAACAGAAAAAAATAAAGAATGAGATAGGAGCAGATTCCCCCTTCGGGGCACAAACTTACTGGTTATAGCTGAGGAATTGATTAAGTACAAATGCTGAAGAATTTACATTCCTTTTAAAGGCCACACTCACCCCTTGATGCCCTTCCTAAACACTCCAGACATGGATTTATTGTAAGATGTGTGGTCCTTACTTGTTGAGGGAGGGGCAGCCATCAGCTGCGTTCTCCAACTTAAAACCTCCTCATGGATCCACAGGAAATAGCTATGGATGGACAAAACCAGGATGTCCAAAGTCTATATCCTGTCCTGCAAAACCTGGCAAAACAGGGGTGCTGGCTTGTAGAGCTGAAGTTTTGACTAAAAGATCCTTCTTCTGATATTCCTCTTGCATATTTTAGAAAACTTTGCATATTTTCCTTGGCTATCATCTCTCTGCTTTAGCCCTTTTTTCCCTCAATTTCCCTTTTTTCCCTCAAATCCCTTTTTCTTCCCCAATAGAAGAAAACCAATATTCTCACACAGCTTTAAAACAAAATTGAAAGTGAGCTACAGAGGAAAGATAAATGGATAGATGAATAATTTTTGATTTATTTTGGTAACTCCCCTTTGTCAGTCCTTTTCCTTCATAAGGCTCTTAGAGTTGTTTCTGTCTTTATCACCCCTTTATTACTGTGCTGATCAGCTGGAGTGGAAGCTGTGTCTCATTTAATGGAATCATGGAAACATTAAGGTTGGAAAGGAACTCCAGGATCATGGAGTCTTTGACCAAAAAGTCCAGCCTTTGAGGGATTTGATTTGCAGCTGATCAGTGTGGAGCACTGACTTCAGTTCTTCTGGAGCAATGCCCATGGATGTTTTATCTCCATCAGGCACTGATATGAAGGTGAAAATCTCCCATCATGGCTAGGCAGGATACTTACACCTTGAGGCTTCAGAATTAGAGCTGATGTTGGTTTTATCTAACTACTGCAGTGAAGGGAGCTTTAAAATGCTGTATCCTCACCTTTTATTTAATTACTTTTAAACTTGCATCAAAAGAAAAGTGACTCATCACAAGGACTTCTCTGCTCCAGACAGATGAGTCACTCGCAGCCCTTGGGTGGATCTGAACTTCTTTGTGTTTTGTTCATCAGCTGGGAATTGTTTGAAGGGCTCAGAGTATAAAAGGGCCATGATCCCGTTTGCTCTGCATATGTGCGATGGAAGAGGATGAAAGAAGAGAGTTGTTCCACAAGGATCTCTTTGGTGGGGAAAAAAAAAGCTAGCGGAGAGGAGAGTTCTATCTTTCAAAAGTTTTGCGATAATTTTCAGGTTTTGACAAAACATTGCAATTCAGCTCTTCATTTTATTTGCCCTCATTGCAGAAGATTACACCTGCTCTTCCTTTAGCCCCTTTCTTCCACAACTTAGGCAAAATAGATCTATTTTCCAGTACTTTCATTACTCACAATGCCCCTTTTTATAAGGTGGTTTATATCATGGCATCTTTACACTTGGGGACATTCAAAAGCCAGCTGGACATGGTCCTGTGATACTGGCTCTAGATGTCCCTGCTTGAGCAGGAGGATTGGACAAGTTGAACTCCAGAGGGTCCTCCCAACCTCAACCATTCCCTGCCTCTAGAACTCTGTGTTTCCCAGCTTCAGATTTTCAGTGTTCCCTTTCCCATTTATTTCTTGGGCTGTGCTGCTGAAAGATCTTTCTGGAGAAGCAGTTATTCTCTGGCATGTGACAGGTTACAAATAACCCCACCTTGCTTAGACTGATCCTGCTTTGAGCTGGATACACCTCGCACAAGGAATGGGGCTGCCAGTTCCCTCCCCACGCTGTGCAGAGCAGCAGCAGCCTTGGTGAGGAATGTTTCGGGGGCTACAATTTGTGACAGCTGCCCCCACTCCAGGGAGGTAAAACAGCCTCAAAGAGAATGAGAAATGCTCGAGGTCTCCTTCCCAAAGCTGGAAATGCTTCCCATCACTCCAGCCACCTCCCACCAAAAAAGCTGAGTATCTTGACAGAGAAATTTGAAATCTTGGCAACCTTCCACGGAGGAATATAATCTTTAAGGAGCCTCAAAACTGCCCTTGGGCAAATCCTCTTTTCATAGTCAAAATAATAATAATTAATGAAATTCCACAGTATTCAGAAAAAAGCCAAAGCTTTTAGAAAATCTCCAGGCTGCCATTTCCAATTATAAATTGCCCTATCCAGTAACATCACCCTGATAAAGTGGAAGGCTGATCTGTACAGGCAAGGAAGGATGCATCTAAAGCTGAGATAATATCAGCACCTCTCCCTGAAGATATAAAATAAACTGCATCATTTTATTAGATTAACATATTAAAATAAAACTTAGCATCTGTGCCACTTCACCCAAACTAATACAAAGGTGCTTAATATTTGATTACTAGATTCACCTCACTTTTTGGGGATGATGATTAACTCTTTCCAGTGAGAAGACTCCTGATATCTCAGTCTGTCTGACAATTGCTTCTTAAAATAAGTATTTTAATGAAAATCGTGACAAAGAAAGAAGATAAACAGGTAAAGCATTAAAATTCAGAGTGAAGTGGAGTTCTCATTTTAACAAAATGCTCTTTAGAGGTTTTAGAAGCAAACCACTCTTTGCCTCTCTAATTGCTAATGTACAATGACATCACTCTCAGGGTCAGATTAGGTCATCATTCAGGACTCCCATGATAAAATCCAGTGTTGTTAATGTAGATTTGTAGACCCTAGAACACACTGAAGAATTTTGCAGCACTTTAAATTTGACCTACGCAATATTTTTCAAAAATTTCATATGATGTTCCAACCAACAAACTGTAGAATGCATTGATTGGTACTTCTGATGTGGCAGGTTAAAAAAGTGACATTATTCAGTTAGGTGCAAAGTATATCTGAAATAAGACAGTTTGCTTTTGTGGAAAGAGTAGAGAAGAGTGTCTAATGAGAGAAGAGATTCAGTTTGTAGAACTGAAATATTTAACCTGAAATCTCAAATATTTTCCTGAAACAATTAGAATTCTTTTAACCTTTGTTTTTCTGTTCTGCTTTTCCTCTAATCTCAAAATTATAACTTATGCTTGTAAAATGCCTTGTTGTCAATGTCCCTTTATTCTTTTGCCAAAACATTTACAACATAACATTGTTTTTCAGGGAATATGTCCACAATGACTAAACATATATTCTTTTCATAATGAAGTTAGGAATCAGTATTTGAATTTCTATACTGAAGTTTGAAAATCAAAGGGATTGTTTTTCACACCTAAGATGTCAGATAAGGGGGAGAATGGAAAACATACTCTTCTTTCTGGATTTTCAGTAAGTTAGTCCAGAGTTCATCACCATATCCTGCATGTTTTTCTGTACTTCCTAAATAGTGCAAAAAAAAATCTACTAACATTGGTTTTTTTATTTATTTTTAAATTTAAGAGCTGAGCTTTTCTTCAAAAATTTTTGTGGACTTGAATGCCTGCTCCACTTCAGTCCTGTCTTTACAGCATTTTGTTTAGATCAGCTATTGTGGAACTCAGATCAGGTCAGTTCTGACTGAAGCCCTTTGTCCGAGACCCTTCCTGCTGCTTCTGGCATTGAGGAATCATAGTCACAGAATGGTTTGGGTTGGAAGGGAAATTAAAGATCATCTGGTTTCAACCCTCCTGCCATGGGCAGGGATGCCTTCCACTAGAACAGTGGTGTAGTTTAACCCTAGCCATCAACCAAGGCCCAGGCCACCACTTGCTCATTCCCTCAGCAGCAGGAACAGGGAGAGAGAAAGGTAAAAACTGGAAAAAACTTGTGGATTGAGATAAAAACAGTTCAATAGGGAAAGCAAAAGCCACAGACGCAAGCAAAACAAAACAAGGAATTAACTCACTGCTTTCCAAGGGCCAGACAGGTGTACAGCTGTTTCCAGGAGGGCAAGGCCCCATCACAAGTAGCGGTGATTTGGGAAGACAAACACCATCACTCCAAATGTCCCCCCTTCATCCTTCTTCCCCACACTTTATACACGGAGTACGATGTCACATGGGCTGGAATATCCCTTGGATCAGTTGGGGTCACCTGTCCTGGCTGTGTCTCCTCCCTTTCCCATGCACCTCCAGTCTCCCTTGCCAGCATGGCCGTACAAGAAGCAGAAAGGGCCTTGGCTCTGTGTGAGCCCTGCTCGGCAATAACAAAAACATCTCTATATTATCATCATCACTGTATTCAGCACAAATCCCAAACATCCCAGCTACTGTGAAGAAAATTAACTCTACCCCAGCCAAATAAGCACAGGTTGCTCCAAACCCTGCCCAATCTGGACTTGAGCATTTCCAGGGATTCAGGGGCAGCCACAGCGTCTCTGGGCAACCTGTGCCAGGGCTTCACCACCCTCACAGCCAAGAATTTCTTCCCTATATCCAATCTAAACCTACTCTTGTAAACAGTTCCTCTCCACATTCCTTGTAGGAGCCCTGACCAAGCTGCAGCTGGGCAGCTCTCACTGGCCTTGCCACATTCCAGGCTATCCCCTGTTCCAAACTCTGGATCAGGCTTCCAACTTAAGATGTGAATATTTCCCTCTGAGAAGGCAAAAGTTGTCCCACATCGATATTCCTGAGGGTAAATACTCTTGCCAGTGTCAGGGTGGTCAGAATTGCCCTCTGTGAAATAGAGAGCATCCAGGGATCAACTCCAGGAGGAATCTGCCCCTGTGGAAATGAGAAATGTGCTGATTGTAGATACGTAGACTAAGCTGAGACAAATCCTGTCACACCAACATGAAATGATCACTTTGAATAAATTGGTTTGTTCTAAACAAATACCAGTCACGAACGTGTCTTTTTCTAAAAAAATGCAAAATTAGGTGGTTTTTTTCTTCTTTTAGAAAGGAACTGAATTCCTGTATAGTTGTTAAAATGTTTATTAGCAGTTCTGCCCTTTTGCCTCTTTTCTACTGAGTAAAAAAACAAAGAAGCAACAAGCACTCCATCATACCCTTGTTTGTCTAATATACAGGAAAACAGACATTCAAATTCACAAATACTTTTAAAAACAGTGGAAAGGCTCCATCAATTGTAATTTAAACATGTCCTTGTGTCCCAAAGTTAAAATATATCACCCTCAGCCTCGTAGAAATGTGCTTGTAGAGGGAGGATTTATAAATCATTCAGTAACAGATGATGTTACAACTAAAGCAGTGGGAGTTTTGAAATACCTACATCAGATTAGGCTTGTGTTTATTTCAAAAAAAGCTCTGATCTACTTTGGATTTTTGGCAGGCACAACATGAGCCCAACATGAACTACTGTAAATCAAAGCCTTTTTTGAAAGTCAAACTTGGATGGCTTCCAATCTCAATTAAAAAACATTTGATGTCTTTTGGACTTCAATTTTTTTTAAATATTTTTGTTCTTCTCATTTACCCTGTCCAGACCTGTCCATAACAAAGATCCCACCAGGAACTAATGAAATTGCAAATATTTTTATGTTTCCTTTATTTGTGGCCCCTTTACAAAATGTATTTTTTCTCTGTGATAATATATTAATAAACAAATTAAAGAGAAAAACATTCACAGCCATCCACTTAAATTAGTCAAGATTAACATTTCATATGCATTGAATAGTTTATCTCAGACAGAAGTGGCAGCAGAAAAGATAGAAATCAGGCAGCATTCAAAATCATGAAAGCTATTCAATGGAACTTTTCATGCCTTTTCTCCCTCATCCCTCCAAGATTATGATACACAAATTAGTTGTGAATAACTCAGCTGCATTTGTGTGGTCTAATACAAATCCACTAGCAAAACAGCTGCCATTTAAAGTTAAAGAAACTCTAATTCACCAACTTGGGTAGATAATAAATATAAATATCAGTGGAAGATACACTCAGAAAACATGTTCCATCCTAGAAAACACATTGCAGCTCTGAGCTCAGGCCATCTAAGTGCTGTGATTCATTTATTTTGCTACAATGGCCATTAGTGTTTCCATAAATATTATTTCATGGGTGTAAGGCTTCAGCCAGTCTTCACTTAAATTGTGTTAACACAGGGTTGCAGTGAGAACCAATGTTAACCATCCTTCAACAGAACAAAAAGGTGTTTATTTCTGGACTTGTTCCATATCTGTCTCAGCATTTTGTAGCTTGACTTGCCACATTCAGTGACACTCAATAAATACCTCAGTGAAGTGAATGTCACATAATTTCAGGATATGTTCTTGGCTCTGAGCAGCCCAGAATACCTAAGCCTTGTCATAGCTCTGTCAAATTTCAGAGCACGATACACTTCTGTGATAGACCTTGCACAAAACCCTGCAGTAAAAAGAACTTAGTGAAACTTTCCCAGTATTGCTGTCTGATTATTTTCTAAGCTGGGGAAGCAAAAAGAGAAGTTTTCAAGATGTAGAGGGGAAGTGAGACCCAGGAATGTGCAGTTTCATTACAAGGTATCTTGGCTTCAAAAACCTCAGTCTAAGTGCGCCTGTGTGAGATGCATTTGTAACCTATAACTTTATATATTTTAAATGCCAGTGCTCAAACCTCTACAAGAGAGGTGAGTTGACTTGTAGCAGTCTCACAAGAGCGGGAATCAGTTAAACTCCTGGCTGGGTTCTGAGTTTCGTGATTCCAGACAGGGTCTGTAGCACATGACTCATCTCATCCCTGTCTTACCAATTAACTATAAAATGCTTACCCTGATAAAGGGCCATTCAGCTCCACGCTGAGGAAGCCACATTTCAATGTCTGTGGAGCAGCACTACAGGTCTCCATACTCAAACGAGGTGACAAAGCTCCCGTTACAGCCAATGCAGACCAGATTGCAACACTGTCAATACGGAAGATTCTCTTCCCTTACCAGCATTTTAAGGTGTCCCTCCTGATCTTTGGCTACTCTCTAAAAGAATTTTGATCTCACTTAGACTCTTTAATTGTTTCTGCTGATTGTGGGAGGGTGTTTTATGTGTCTCAGGACACTATATTCCTATCACTAGGAAGATAAATCATCTTCCAACAATTGTCTAAGATCTTTTTGGAGTTTAGCCATTTTGTGTCTCATTTTGTCATCCCTGTCAGCAGTTTCTGAAAACAAGGTCTAAATTTCAACCTCCCATCCTGATTTCCAGAAGATAAGAGCTATTATCTCCAGATCAACAAGTCTTTAGCTACTCAGCCCTGTGGACAAGCCAAAGGAAAACAGTCACTGCAGAATCACGGATGATATAATGGCTAAAGTGCTACAGCCATGGGTATGCAGTTGGGTTATATGTTAAGCTACAGGAGGCTGTCACTCACAGCTCTGCACTGTGTTTTCTCTTGTCCCCACCTCCTCAGCCCCACCTCTGATCTACAGACCACATTTGCGCAGTGTCACCAAGCCTGAAAACATCCATGTCATTGTGCTGCCACTAAACATGTTCAAGGGAATACAAGTAAAGCTTGGAGAAATTGGGGTTTATCACCACACTCCTTGTTTGCTCTTTTGTGGGATCCTGCATGGTAGGAGGATAACAATTTTTATGGCAGTCATTAAGAGCTCATTAGATGTCATTAGGAGGTCAGTTGTTTTTATGGCTCTTATTTCTGAATTTGTTACAACCTTCACTGTGCTAATCTCCACTGTTCTAATATTGTAGATAGGGAGATAATGATACATTTTTATGAAGACAAGGTGTGAGGGATCAGTCTACATTATCCATAGCCTAGAATAAAAAGATGATCCACTTGACTCTTCCATTTTTCCTTTAAATTTGAAGTAAAACCTACCTGAAATAGTCTTATGTTGCTATGCTTTGGCTCTTTTTTTATCACCCAATTCTTCTTCTGAGTCTCTTTTTGTCGTGCTTGCCTTTCAATATCTCTTTGCAGCATTCCAGCTACATATTTGAATATTGCAAAAGCTGTGAGTAAAACATTAGAACAAGAAAACACCAGATAAAAATTCCCATTTGTGGATACAAACCTCCTTAAATTGCCATTATATATTTTGATGATTTCTTAGCCTGTGGGTGCTATCACTATAATTTGCAGTGTATAAGTTTTAATAAGTCAATTATAAATGTAATGTATGCTGCAAATATCACCACGGCAGCAGCTTAATAAACAGAGCCCTTTTTTAATCTTATCCTCAAAACAGAGTTAATGTACCGCTCTTCTAATTTATAATCAAAATGCAAAACAAAATTCAGCTTAACAGTTATAGTGTAGCTGAGGTGCTTCGTATCATTAAATTGAAATACCTGAAGGCAAACCTGTTCTCTGACTGTAAATGACACTCACCAGCTACATGTGTATATGCGGATAATTCACATATTTGTGTCTGCATATGCATGCATCTGCGCTTACTTCTACCTTATCTGCATTTACTTCTACCTACATTTTTACATAGTTAGGAAACATATATAAACATATTCCTCTGGAGTATATGATTTCTCAGCAAGGCACAAAGTTTATAGCAAAATGAATTTGTCATATCCACATGGCTCCAGTGCAGAAAAGGCGTTTTGCAGAATGTATGCTGAAATCTGGTTCTTAATAAGGTACAACAAAACCCCAAGGAAACTCACTCAGAGAGTCTCAGCCTTACATGAACATTATTACTATTTTTCTAATTCCCACAGCATTCAAACCTATGTTCCTACAGGGTATTACAGTCATAACCCAACCTCCAAAAGTGCCTGATTTCTCTACATAGTCAACACTTCTGCCCTGGGAAAGGCCAGGTGTGTGCCTGACAGCCAGGTGAATGGAATAATAACCTTACAGAAAGCCTGAATCCTTGTTGATATCTTTCATTTTTGAAAGTTAGTCATCTAAAAATGAGTTGTCTACACTATGTTATTCATCTAAGCTACTTCGCATCAGTGCAAGAAAGATTAATATTTCCAAAAGATTAATATTTCCATCTCTTCTGAGAAACCTGAAAGCTGAAGTTGCCTGGAGTGCTGATTTCTCTCCGCTAATTACACAGGAATCTTTGGTGATTAATGTAAACTGCATGCTTAAAACTGAGGTTGCTGAACTCCTTTCATTCCTTCATCCACAGTATTACAGGGATGATCTGCTACATAGCAAGTTCAGGATATTGCATAAGTAACCATTTGTATTAAGTATATGTCAGCTTATGGGAAATTAGATTTTCTGTTGTTCTTTTAACACTCAATAAACTTGATAAAAATTTATTTTCACTGATGTCTTCTGAAAATAAAACAAAATTACATATTGGCATAGTTCACATAGGATTGCTCAACCACCTTAATGACTTCTTAATTGTTATGTATAACACAGGCACGTCTATACAAACAGTATTTACTGGGACACAGCAGAATGAAGTCGTAGCAGAAGTTCTCCACAAAAAAAGTCTTTTTTTTCCTTTGCTTTGAGCGCTGATCCCATTCGCACTGCCGTGATTAACCGGTGTCCACTTTGAGTCTGGTGACACTATATTCTTTTCAAAGTTAATTGCATTTGAAAGGTTGTGTGGGAAAATTTGAATATGACTAAATGTATGAAATTACCATTTGTTATAAGATGGAGGCAAGTGAGAGGGATGTCACTGATCCAGGTGGTGACATGGATAAGCTCTCCAAAGACATCTGGAAAACCTTGGTTGATTTCAGTTTCAACTTAATCCCAGAGAAAGGGCTATACCAGGAAGAAGAAAGCAACAAAACATTCCCAGATACCACCACCGTGCTGGTCTTTGCTCCCCTCAGACTGACATCTCCTAAACCTTAAAGGTAGGATTCAGAGAATGGAAATTACCTTTGAGGATCATGTAAGTCCAACTCCCTGCTATGGAAGGGATAAAGTGATCTTATTTTAGATGCTCGTATGATACTTGCCAACTTCTAAGCAGGTTATTTTTTTAGAAAGTCTTTCCTTTATGAAGGGAAAAGGAGTACTTTTAAAACAGAATGCATGGGGTATATTACGAATGTCTACTTTTAGATAAGATGAATAGGAAACTGAAAAAGCCAATTTCTCTCTTTTATAGGAGAGAGAGCCTAGAAAACCCTCAAGACATCAATGCCTATACTCAATCCCTCTTCAGGGTGTAACTTGTCATGTTCTCAGAATGCTTTTCTGTGTAATTTGTCTTGTTCAGTACAGTCAGGTACCTATGTTCCCCTTTTTAGATGCATCTGTGATGCAGAGGGACAAAGGTGTAGCACAGCATGCCAGCATTCCCTGGGAATCACTAGGAAGCTGGAGGGTTCATGTCCTACCTTTGTTTTCCCGGAAATTTCTAAATTTCTAGCTAATGGACTGCATCTCCTTTTTGTTTGGAAAGTGTTTAGAAGATGACCAAGATTTGGGTGTGTGGATAATTTTCCTTGTGCACAACAACAAATAGGAAATTTGTTGGGGTTGCAGGGTTGGAGGGAATGTCCTCACTCAGAAGGCTGGCCATGGACATGACCAGCACCACCAGCTTTCAGCATCTGAGGGAGAAACAGGACATTGGGAAGAATTTTACTCTTTTATTTTATCAACAAAGTAGTAACACCCCTGTACCACAGGGAGTGGCTGAGCAATTTCACATCCAGTATGATTGAAATGCACAATACTTCATGAAAGGGAGACACATTTCATAACCTATTCTCAGTTTTGGTTGGTATTACGTGAGGAAGATGCACTAGATACATGTTGACAGCCCCTAGAAGTCTTCTCAAGCTGCATACAGATAAACTGAATTGATAAAACCTTGAAATAATTTTGAATCGAGATTGGACTTAGGAATTGCAATGGCAGAATAGAAGAAACTTTTAAAAATTATTTCTTCTATAGCTTCTGAAAAGATATTTTGATTTTTGACTAATTTTTCTTTTTAACTGCCTTTATTTCAGTTTTCCACCTGTACTCATTGAATCTGAACTTTTATGTGTATTATGAACAAAATTCATTTCAAATGCTGTCTACACAGGCCATCCAAAATACGTTAGCCTATAACAGTCACTGATGTCCTGTGCTAAGCAGCAAAACCTTTTGCAGGAAGGCTGAAGAGAAAACCCCAAACAGCTCAAATCAGAAAGCATTTGC
>VZRS01013855.1:46567-65932 GCA_013398055.1 Ifrita kowaldi
AAATCGGGGAAAAAAATTGAGTGCTTTTTTTCACCCCCCCCCTTTCCACCCCCCTGATCTAAATCATCCACCAGCCTCTGCTCCTCAGAGTCATTTGCAAGGCAGAGAGAGAGGGAGGGAGGGCGAGGGAGCACGGAGAGCGCGTGTGTGCCTTGATGTGCAGGGACTAAGTGCCTATGCAGTGGCAGGAGTTGCTGGCGAGCGCTGCTCGCCCATTAACGCTCCGGAGCAGACCTCGGGCTGACCTTTGGAGAGCAGAGGGAACGGGGGGACACGGGCAGAATGACAATGAGGGGATGGGGCACCTCGCCGCAGCCGCCAACCTGAGGACAGTGGCACCTCTGGCCCGGCAGGACGGGACGGTGGGAAGGCTGAGAACAATGGGAGAGGATAAAACTCTCCCCCAAATCTCTGCTGTTCTAGAATTCCTGCTAGATATTTGCGGGGAGAAATCACCCCGTGCATGTTTTGCTTGAATGAGAAGCGGGTGGACACAATTCAGACACTGCAATGCCAGGGACAGGACAAGCACACAGAGCCAGGGAGATCACCCATGTCCTTCAGCAATCATGACTGCTATAAGCAAAAAGATCCAGACACAATCAAAATACACAATTAAATTGGTTTCATCCCCTTTTAAGCCTGGAGTTGCCTCCTCAGCGCCACACACATCCCTCACTGAATGATGCTCCTTCTTCATAAATGAATTCTGGGTGTATGGACTTCTGGAGCATTTCTAGACACCATTTATATACAAGTTTAAATTGCAGAGGTCTGGTGGATGCTGACAGTTCAATGCACAGGGAGGAACAATTCTGCCTGACTCACAACATCATGCAGTTGATCTGACTCTAATAAAGCATGGCAGCCTCCTAAACAGATAGAGGATGCACTTTGTACATTTGAAAGACCAGTCAGGTCTCTTAAGAGAATACAGTCTGCTTTGGCTCAAGATCACTGTACCTCTGCATTGTATATTTAATGTTTGATGGGTGTCTGTCTAGAAAAAAAAAAGTAACTTTCTTAAGTTAAATCAATTTTATCTGTTCTGTCAAAACCATTTGGGCTTATGAAGGACCCTGTGCTGAAAGAATATCCTCAATCATCTGGAACTTGGTGCAGCAGCTTTTGTTCAGCTATCAATCATTTCTGCATTGGGCAAGGAAACAAGAAGTCTGCTTGGCTCTTGTTTTAGCCAAAAACTAGAGTTAAATCTGTACACATTTTTATTTCATTTCCCTCTCTGTAAAGCAACAAGGGTAAGAGCCAAGCTTTTGCTTTGCCCAGCCTCTGCCACAGGTTGTAATATTCAGGCAAATACCAGAAGTAATAATCACATTTCTGACAAGGAGAAGACTCATTCAGTTGTGGCTAAATTGCTTTGGTTTAGCCAGCATCATGTGACCAAGTTGAGCCACCAACTGGGTACATTTTTTCAGTAGGAGCTTCTCTACATTTCAGTTTTTCCCTGGAGCTCAGATAGAAAAATCTCAAATAATTTGTGTATTCTGAATTCCTACTTCTTTTTTCTCCTCTGTTCTTTTCCATTTTTATTCACTCTATCAATTCCTCATTTTCCCTATTTCCTTGCCTTCCTCGCTTTTTATTTTAAAATCTGTCTTTCTACTCTGGAAAGTCCCAAAGCATTTTCCAGCCTGCAATTTTAAAGTTTGATTCCCCGATGAGTGCACATCCACTGGCAGAAGTTGAACAAATGGGATTATTCCCTCACCTCTGAAATGCAGCCACTTCTGAGGTAGAGCACTGCAGCCACTCTGTCTTCGACATGTGCCTTGGGTCTCTGGAGAGGGAATGAAGGATAACCTTTACACCTGAAAGTACCTTTTTTAGGTAAGCTGAATATGACTTGGAATCAAGCCAGAATACCACCGTTAACACTTCTTTCTGAGCATAGTTTGGGATTGTGACCAGAAATGTCAGATCATTCCTTTGATGTCTTTCTACTGGACCTGTAAATGGAAACTGCAGAAGTTTCATCTTCCTCTTATATGTATGTGTGTATATTGCAACTGTGTGTGTGTCTGTGTATGTGTGTGCGCACTCCAAGATTTTGGAAGCAGAGCCCTCTGGAAAGACAAATAGAAGCAAGCAGCCAGTGGGGAATGCTCTCACAATGGTAATCTTTTTAGTTCGTTGACATTCCAGTGTATCTCATCATATCTGCAATGCTTTTTAATGCCTCTGAGGAAAATCAAATAAAACTATGTGGTACAGCCCCAGACAAGACTTCCTTTTCACAGTGTTCTGCACTGAGATACTGCTATTTTGGCGATGTGACGGTAGGCACGCTGTACCTCCATCTCCTCTTTTGGGCTGTTTTGCTGGTTGTGGATTGTTTCTACAATTCAGTCTGGCTAAAACTCATGTAAATATCAATAAATCTACCTGTTCTCCATGTCTGTTAACCCTTTATTTTGTATACACCCAATTCCCTTGCCCTTGTACAAGCTCCCTCGGTCATTAACTTTAGCTACATCCAAGTGTTCAGCAGTTCAGCTTCAGAGAGAATTTTTCTGCCTTCTACCTGAAGCTTCACCACAGCCAAGACAGTGACATGAACTCCTTCATGTTCACAGAAGAAACAATGAAGGGGTCAGGAATGAGGTCAACTCAGGGAAGATGTCACCTTAGGTCTCAATGACTTAGTTGGAGTAAGAGATGTCACTTCTATATTTTGTACTGTCTGGCTGAATCATGTGATCAAGTCACCATCTCATGCACTGTCTTGAGTGACACTGATGAAAAAAAGGCAATCTTTGAAGTTCTACAAGTTTGTCTGCAATTTTATTGTGAAATGTTTTTGCTAAAACAAAGCAGAACATCTCCAGGTCTGACTTTCTGAAACGCATGTAAAGTTTGCCCCAGACAGCCATTGAAGAAAGAGTGAAGTCTTTTTTTGGCAGCAGCAGTTACCTTTAAATGGGAAACATCAGCAACAAGATTGTGACAATTATTTTTTTTTTCTGTGTGAGTTAGAAGATTGAGGTCCTGGATTTCTGACGCAGCTGCAAAAGTCAGGAAAATCCTAGCATACTTTTCCAGGCTTTTTTTTTTTTTTTTCAGTATTGCATCAAGAGTAGAGAAGTAAATCTATCTTTGATATGCCCACTGGATGACCTTCAGATTAAATTCATCCTTGTCCAGTTCACTTGATCTCCAAAGGGTGCAGGAAATGTAATTAACTGGTTTAAAACTCATGTAAATAAGGAATCCTAACAGTGGATGAGGTGTAAAAAGAACAAGCAAAATTTGTTGCTTTTCCACTTTTATCAGTGTAGTAGTGTGTTTACTACTGACAAAAGACCCAAAACAGCAAAAGGAAATCTGGCATTAACAGAGGGAACAATACTGGATGAGTCAAGGATACAGAGCCTTACTTTTCCTTAGATCTGTCAAACAGACCCTTGTGTGTCTGTGTGCACATGCATAAATACATATATATGCAAAAATATCTAATGGCCCGTCTGTTATGTGTTTGTATACATCTGAATCAGGTGTAAACACCAAAGCAGCAAGGGTGCATTTGCATATTCAGGTACACTCATTCCTTTAAAAGCCACCAAAACCCCTCCACTGTATCTATGTTCATGCTTTCACACTGATGTGCATAAGAGCACACCCTTCTCCTGTTTCTCCCTGTCAGAACACTTTAAAAGAAAACATAGAATTTGGTATTCCATCCTGGCAGAGAACTTAAATCTACAGTGCTATACTTTTTCTTTCCTTTTATATTTTTTAAAGTGTAATCAACGAAGAGAAACTGTTCCAATTTTCTTCAGCTGCTTATGTTAATTTCTGCAATGATTTCTTTGAAGTGTCCGTAACGAGGTGTCTCTCAAGCGTGTATTCCCTCACTGAGTTACCACCAGGGTTCTGTGTTTGAGGAAGGTGTAACAAAGAATTAGTCCAGCCCTGCACTGATCCACCAGAGACACAAGAAGGAGCAGAACCATGATTATGTGGTCTTTTAATGTGCTGCAGGTATTAAAACCACAAATAAATTGTCAGGTTGCATAAAGAATGAGGTACCTAAAATAAAACTGTCTTGCATCACAAATACTAAGTATTTAATTTGCTGCGTGAATTTTAAGTACATTTTTCCATGGTCTGTTTCCACTGAAGTAAAAAGTAAATCTTTCACGCTCTTCTGTATTTCTCATCATGTGAAAAATCCCATTGAATTCACAGGATGTATATAAGCAAATATTTAAGCTTCTACACACACTTTCTTAGCAGGATCAAAGCCTAAGGTCAAATCTCATTTCCAAAAAGCTTCTTGCCTTGAAAATCAAAGTAGATTTAGTGTAAAAGAAATTCTTATTATTGCCTTCTCTTTCCATTCAGCCATGAAATAGCCCATATCTCTTGGGAAAAAATTGGTTTTGGGCATAGAAAGTTTCCAGAAGAAGGAAGATGAGGAACACAGGCCTGTATGAGATCCTGTTTGTCTCAAGACAAGACAATGAACCTGTGATTTCTTAATAATGGAGTAAAATACTGTATTTTAAATACATGCATCTACAAACTCTTAATCTAAGCATTTTTCTACAGTACCTCATTTGTTTTTCTGTCTTTAAAATGACCCTTTAAGCTGATTCTCTAACCTAAGCAGTTCCACTCTGAAAAATGCTCAATATTTGAGCCAGTTTTATCTTGTCATCTTTACCTCCTGCCTTCCATATATTTTAAGAGGGTTTTTTTTTTTTCCCAGAAAAACCCAGTGAAAACTCTTTCGTGATTTTGGCACTTGAATTTCCTGGTATGAAGTGAGTTTTGAGTGGCACAGGAAGGAGCCATTCCCACCATTCTCATCAAGTTGCATCGGTCTTGGGGCTAATACCTGCAGGTTACTGCTTTGCTAGTAAATTAGTGTCAGGACAATGGAATTAGATGCCAAAATTAACTGTTTATAGAAAAAAATAATTAGAGCTCTCCTTGACATCTTTTGGCATGGACCAGCTTGCGCACACCCCCTTCAAATAGTGAGTGCTGTGGTTGGTCTCAGCACTATTCCAGAGGAACAGAAGGATGAGACCAGTCTATTTTGAAAGATAAAAGATGTTAATAAACATGTTTAGAGAGGAGGCTCTGGCAGTTTCAGTTTACTGGAAGAGACTCTGCCTTAAATCCCATCAAAATGCTTTGAACTACCCTCAGACTCCCTGCCAGAGGGGGCTTTGCCTCCACTGCTCCCAAACACTGCTCTAACCCCATGTGCAAATCAGATCCCAGCCATTCCTTTCCTGGGAAAGCTCCACGTGGATTTTGAGGACAGACAGACACTCAGGAGTCTCTGTATACCCACATGGATGCAAAGATGTTTACATAAATATTCATGAAGAATATTGAAGAATTGAACTTGAGAGTGCAACTGTGATTCAAACAAATAGAAGAGAAATGAAAAAAAATTTGCCATTCACATTTGTTTTGGGTATAGGGGATGTTAGAATGAGAAAAATAACTGCATTTGAATTCATAAATTCAAGCAGCATTTTGTTGGAGTGTTTTTCTGGTTATAGGCAAACTAAGCACATGAATTCATATCCTCCACTGAGCAATATCTATACAGTTACCGTAGAGCAATTTTGTCTTTGGATTAGTTAGGGGTAATTCTGTTTTGGTTTATAAAGTCAATGGAGCATGACATTGTCACAGGATAGTGGTCTCCCACTGCTACCTCGTTTAAGCAATCAAGCAAAAAATAAAGCATATGTTACACCTTGTAATGTATTTCTCATTCTTGTATCCTTACACTATTTTCATTGTCATAATGATCCAGTATGTCTTTATCTGCTTGGACTTTTTATATAAGTTAGCTTCTCTCTAAGGTTTACAAATTAATAATTTAACCAACAGCCATGTACTATATATTATTTTTTCACCCAGAAGCACAGCCTTCCTGAGTTACAGTCCACAGAAGATACTTCAGCTACAAGAGAAATGGCCTACATCTGACAGCAAACTTGGGCTGCTGCTCCATGTCGCCTGCCTAATCCGTGCTGTGTTAGGTGAGCCTCAGTCGCTGTGCTCTTCTCAAACGAGTGACTTCCACAGACTGTTTCTGACACACACGAGAGCATGAAGGCACCTGAGGCTGGTGTTCAGCAGGATTCCGGGGAAATAGCGTGTGACTCTCTTGTAGGAAATGAGAAATAATATCAACCCTTCTCCTACTTGACTGAAAAATGCGAAGGCAGGTTTATGCTTAAAGTATTTGATGCAGATCAAAATGACTGTGCTGAATCCTTGGTGTAGCCCTGTAAGACTTTGGGTGAGAGACTTTGCTTCAGAAGCACTTAGGATGATGCTAAAACATGCCAAAACCTATGAAAATTTCTGAAAGCCTAAAAAGCCTAAACATTTTCTAAAAGCTTAAAAGATCCATTAGGAGTTATGGTCCTTATTAGTTCTCTTTTGCTTTATTGCCATTGCAAGGTGAAAACAAGAGTAATTTTCCTCTCTCTACATTTTCTGTCTAGATGGAAAACATCATTGCTGACACACTTCATGCCATTACACATGCATGTTAATGTCTCTCATAAGCAGCTCAGAAAGGTGCTGCTGAGCCAGTATAACCAAATAATAGGAATCCACGTTTACAGTTTCAAAACAAAGATGTGATGTCTCACTTAAATTTCTTAAACACCAGCACCTCTAATGAAATTCTAAATACCCTACAGTGTTCTACCTCTCCTCCATCCATCAGTGCAGAAGGGTGTAAAACTCATCTATGTCCTGCATCACAGCTGCCACCCCATGTCGGTATTTGAACTATCCTTGATCTTTTCAAGTGTCAGTGCAGAGTCAGTTGTGTCAAAGTCCTTGGTGTACTCTCAATTTGTCTATCAGTAAAGCCAGTCAGGCCTTCTCCTGAACTTTTAATATAATTTGCCTTGGTGTTATTATTCCACAGAATGCTTTAAAAGGTGTATACTGCTGTCTCCTGACTTTATCCTTAAAGCTTTCTCTCCTTAAGGAGAACACAATTACAAAATTTTACTGTGAGGCCCTGGCACAGGCTGCCAAGAGAAGCTGTGGCTGCCGCATCCCTGGAAGTTTTCAAGGTCAGGTTGGATGGGGCTCTGAGCAACCTGGGATAGTGGAAGGTGTCCCTGCCCATGGCAGAGGGTTGGAATGAGATGATCTTTAAGGTCCCTTCCAACCCAAATCATTCTATAATTCTGTGATGCTTGCCCTCCTCTGTGGTAGAGTGGCAATAGTAGTAGATATGCTGCTGGAATTATTTTTGTTAGCTTGCATGGAATTGGGGAACCTGGGAAATCTGAAATGTCATTTGAAGTTCTGCGCTGTAAATGGAATGAACTTTTGTTTTTCTTTTTATGCAGTACTTTGCACATCAGAAACTTGATCCATGACCAGTACTCTTGAGGAGGGGAGACAGAAGGCTGATGAAAGAAACACTAACTTGTTGCAAACTGTATTTTTATTTCAGTAAGAAATAGAAGAGGCAAATTTCAGTTTTCCAAGTCCAGTCTGCAAAATTCTTATTCCTTTAAGCAGCACCAGGATGTGAGGTGTGCATGGGACTAAACAATCTAATATAACTTCAGAAATGTTCCTTGAAGGGTCTGGTCCAGATGATCATCCAAGATTCCTTGCAACCTAAATGATTCTATGACTGAATTATTTTTCTTTCTCCACTTGGGAGCCCCATAGTGAATTAGCCTATATGTGGTACTGATGATCTAGAGCCTGAGCCTAGAAACAAAACAAAGAGTGAGTCAAATTAACTGCAGCATTTAGATGAAAAAAAATCCTTTGTGAAGTTCACTGCTTTCTTTGTACATCTACAGCAGAATTGCCATAATTTGATCCCTTTTTCAGCCAAGAGCTCAATGGAGGTCAATGTAACTCCAAGCTGTATTATAAGGGTTTTAACTCAGTTTCCAAGGCTAACTATATATGCAAGTCACAGACTCTCGATTTTGTACTGAGAAACCCAAGATTTTTTTTTTTCTCTGTCAGAAGTCAGGACACTAATCCTGGAAAAAGAAAAAAAAGTATTGATCCCCTACCTATTAATTTAAAAATACGTGGTTTTGAACTCAAGCTAGCTTTGAGGAAGCTGTAATGAATACGAGTCACGATCCAGCATACTTTACTTCTTTTGACTAATGCCCTTTTCCATCGGAACTGTGAAAGGGAACAAAATATCTTCTTTTGCGGTTATTCTTTCTTATTTATATACACACTCTGGGGCAAATGACTTTCCTGTCACTGGAGGGACATCAAAAAGGAAAGCAGTTGCAAATTTCTCACAGAGCTGAACTTCCTGGAATACTTTGCTTGGCTTCCAGAAAATATTATTAGAAAAAGTGGTTTCTTAGTTTCACTTGCTCCTTGAGGCAGGTGGAACTGAGAAATAGCTAAAGGGTGGTTCCATAACTAAAGAATTGTCTAGAGTATTTTATCTTGATTTTTTAAAGTATTCAGATCTGTCTTTTCAGACTCGTTTACTATTAGTTGGATTTCCTGCTGATATTTTTTTATATATATATTAATTCCCTGCTTGAAACAACATAACTGAGACTCATTTTCAAGAAGGTATTAAGGCTTCAATTTTTTTTTGTGTTGGGTATTTTGAGACCAACATTTTGAGTTCATCAGAAAATCTTAGGTTCACAAGAGGTCTTAAGAACTCAGATGTGTTTGGCTTACTAGTTTCTATTCATAATGAGGGGATGGGAGAGGGATTTTTATTTGTTTTTATTTCACCCCTTGAATATTAGCATCAGACTTGATTCAGCATCTATTGTATGATAACTCAAGTGGTGAAAATCCATTCGATATTGGTTATAATAGATCACTAGTAAATTGTGTGAGATTTTCTTTTTCCCAAAAAGGTTTTATAAAGTTAACACTAGGTAGAAAAAGACAATATTAAACAGTGACAGTGAAAATTATTGCAGCACACATAAATATTTATCTCATAGATAGAGACATGATTTCAGGCAAAACCTCCTCCCCTGCTACTAAGCTTTATTGTTTGAAAAACAAAGGTTCTGATTGGAGGCAATGCTCTCCAATTGTGTTTAATAATTTGGAAAATCCAGAAGAAACTAATAAGTGAGAAACATTGCAAAAATTTTCCCAAAAGTTTATTTCCTTCTGTTCTGGAAGATTATTGCTTGGCCGTATGGCAGCAATGGGATGGGCCCTTCTGTAGTCCCGTTCACTGTTGCACTAGCTAAGTCCACTTTACACCTGCCATGTTACTTCAAAGTGGTCTCTCCCCACACCACTGTGCTAGAAAGTTCTCCCTTTACCGAGATTCCACTGGTCACTGGCTCTCTCCCCTCTCCCATCCCTTCCCCCATTGGCTCCTGTTATGTCACTCACCCTTGCCTCTGCCCTCTGGCCCTCAGACCATTGGCTTCTGTTGCTCTGCCCGCCCCGGGACCCTTTGGGTTAAAACCACACGCGGGCTTAGTTCTTGGTTCTTTGCCTCTGTTTTCCTTTGAGTGTGTTGGTTTCATTAAACGCCTTGGAACATCACGCAGAGAACCCCTCTCGCCTCTTCGTCTCCGGTTCGTGTGTGTGTGAGTGGCTGCTCGCGACTGCCTGCGAGGGTGAGATCGTGTGCACGCGTGGGTGCTGGCAGAGTGCCACCTAAGCGTCTCCACGAGGAACCCTGTGGTAAAAACGTGGCATCAATCCACCGACGCTTTCCACCGCGATAATTCACCCGTTGGAACAGATCATGTTTTCCTTAATGTGTTAAAACCTTATCTCTTGATAAGTGTTGTTGGGATTTCTGTAGCTTCTCAGAAGATGAAGTCCAACTCTTTTACCACATAAGATTGCGTAGCCTACCCAAGACTTGAGAGTAAGTTTGAACTTTTTTATTTGGATCATATAATAAGGGGTTTTTTGCAACCCCCTGCAAAGTTTGGGGTTGTCTACTCGCTCGCTTCAATAGGGTTTGAATATTATACCTTATCCTGTCTTTTTTCCCTGCAATAATTGCAGCCTTGCCCTAGGCCAGTAGACCATCTCCAAATAATTTTTGTCTTCAGTGTCCAAGTGAGGGAAAAGGAAGAGTTCTTTCATTCCTGCAGGGTGTATATATATACTAGTGTGCTAGAAATACATGCAGATACAGAATATGATTGGTATTAGATATTGCTGCTGGTTTACTGGTTATGTGTGTGTATATATACAAAATGTTTATATATATACATACATATATATATATATATACATATATATTTACAGTATACTGGAGTGCTGGCTCCATGCAGTTGGGGTAAGTTCTTTCTCAGCTATTGAAATTTGAATCTCCCTGCCTGACAGTATCCTTACCAAAGGCATTCCTACTGCAGGGGAGTCTACTTACAGACCATCTGCTTCTGTGTGGCAGAGTATTTTCTCCAACAGATCCTAAGTGCACTGTGAATGATCAAAGTGTTGACTAAAATTTATTACATGAATCCAACGTAGTTCTTCTTCCTTGGTGAAAGTCTTTCAGAGAGGTTTTTAAGAGCATCTGTCAAGAAGTGAGTCAGAGTAAGTACAGGGGGTTTAGAATCAAGGTATGGTAATTTTAAAATTATTCTTGGTCGATAATTATTTCACGATGAGGGTGGTGAGGCCCTGGCACAGGTTGCCCAGAGGAGCTGTGGCTGCCCCATCCCTGGAAGTGCCCAAGGCCAAGTTGGACAGGGCTTGAAGAAACCTGGGATCGTGGAAGGTGTCCCTGCCCATGACAGGATTGCAACACATGGTCTTTGAAAGTTCCCTTCCAATTTGAACTGTTCTAATGATTCTGTGTAGTTGAACTTCTGGGTACATGACAGTTTCACTGAATGTTGTCATGCTACTCCAATTTGTAAAAAACCCCACATGGTTTACTACACCTTCACTGCTCTGCTGTAACTGTTGCCACAACACGAACTGTATACACAAAATACACTACATTAGTGCACTTACATTTGTATTCAGGACAAACTACTAGTTCTAACCTAATTTTTTATAGATGTTACAGACCTCTAGTTTGACTACAGCAGTGTCCTGCCCTTGCCTTCACCTTACACAAAAAACACCCTGTAATTTGATAAAAACCCACACATTTATTTTAGATTGCCAGACAAATTTTATTGGAAGCTGTTGCGAAGGGGGAAGGGAGGGTTTCTTTCCAAGGGTAACAAGCTGCCAGACAGCAGAAATTCAGCTTTGGTCCCTAAGATGCTGGAGCAACTGAGCCAGGCTCGAATCTCTCTAAGGCATCTCTGCAACGATGGAAATATGACAAGCCACAAAGGTGACCTAGAGTTGCCTTNTGTGGCAGAGTATTTTCTCCAACAGATCCTAAGTGCACTGTGAATGATCAAAGTGTTGACTAAAATTTATTACATGAATCCAACGTAGTTCTTCTTCCTTGGTGAAAGTCTTTCAGAGAGGTTTTTAAGAGCATCTGTCAAGAAGTGAGTCAGAGTAAGTACAGGGGGTTTAGAATCAAGGTATGGTAATTTTAAAATTATTCTTGGTCGATAATTATTTCACGATGAGGGTGGTGAGGCCCTGGCACAGGTTGCCCAGAGGAGCTGTGGCTGCCCCATCCCTGGAAGTGCCCAAGGCCAAGTTGGACAGGGCTTGAAGAAACCTGGGATCGTGGAAGGTGTCCCTGCCCATGACAGGATTGCAACACATGGTCTTTGAAAGTTCCCTTCCAATTTGAACTGTTCTAATGATTCTGTGTAGTTGAACTTCTGGGTACGTGACAGTTTCACTGAATGTTGTCATGCTACTCCAATTTGTAAAAAACCCCACATGGTTTACTACACCTTCACTGCTCTGCTGTAACTGTTGCCACAACACGAACTGTATACACAAAATACACTACATTAGTGCACTTACATTTGTATTCAGGACAAACTACTAGTTCTAACCTAATTTTTTATAGATGTTACAGACCTCTAGTTTGACTACAGCAGTGTCCTGCCCTTGCCTTCACCTTACACAAAAAACACCCTGTAATTTGATAAAAACCCACACATTTATTTTAGATTGCCAGACAAATTTTATTGGAAGCTGTTGCGAAGGGGGAAGGGAGGGTTTCTTTCCAAGGGTAACAAGCTGCCAGACAGCAGAAATTCAGCTTTGGTCCCTAAGATGCTGGAGCAATTGAGCCAGGCTCGAATCTCTCTAAGGCATCTCTGCAACGATGGAAATATGACAAGCCACAAAGGTGACCTAGAGTTGCCTTCCTCCTCCCATCTCTGGGGTGGAAAATTTTCTGCCTTCGCCTCTAGATGTGGTTTCTGCCAACACTCTCTCCATTTTCATCTTTGCCTACAGAAGTCTCCGTGGAGGCTGGTAGAAAGGGATGGCTGGGCTCTGAGAACTTGTCGTATTTACTACTTTATCCTCTACCAGTCTGCAGGGGGAAAAAGTTGCTGTGAAAGGTGAATAGATGGAGCGGGAAAGTGTCTGACTTTGGAAAGGAACATTCAGTACAGAGACTTTCAGACTTTATAAAATTCCAGCTACAACTCTCTTCTCCTCCCCATTCACAGAAAAAATCCAGCCAGCGCCTCAACCAACCTTTCAGAACCTTTTTCTGGCTTGAGGCTAATTGCAGCTCTGCATTCTGGGAAATACAGAGGGTGTCCCAGCCATTGAAACCACGTCTTAATTCGGATCCGTGTTCCCTCCTTATTAAACTGTTGGCAATTTGGTACATGAGAGGGCTGCTCCTGTGAGCAAGAGACGTGCCCCCCTCTCCATCCTCTTATACTACAAAGCTTGCATTTTTCATAGTGGATTAGCAAGTCTAGACATCCTATAAAATGTCAATGAACGTATGGATCTTCAGTGTATATTTCTCAGGAGAGTTCTGCTTGTTTGCAATGCCGGTCTCTCAGCCCGATCAATACAGCCACAACAGCCCCTTGCATTTTCTGTCAGAAAACAGAACCCCACTCCTTGGATTTTTTATTTTTCCTTCTTCTTTCCAAGGCAGTTAATCACATAGTGGAGGTAGAGAAAACTGGGGGTGAGCAGGGACTTGGATTGTGTGCCAAGCACCCAGGGAAGTTGTGAATAAAGGGTTTTATTTTAATTATTATTACTAACCACGGAGGCACGATAAGAATTATCAGGAGAAAAATCACACCTCAGGGGTGAGACAAGGACTGAGGAAGAGAAGGGAAAGGAGGAGCAGCTGAGTGTGAGAACCCCCACGGGATGTGATTATCTCCTGATAACAACATCCCCAGACTTATTGCTATTATGAAATTTCATTTTTCCATTTTTTTTATATACACAGATACATAGATAAATTATTTAGGTGAAGTATTTCAATTCCCTGCAAACCGCAAGTTTGCATTAAAATGCTTCAACTGTGAGATTCCCAGGTATATTCATTTCCACTCTTTGAGGATGTTGAGCAGTCCATCAGAATAAACTCTTCATCCTCGGCTGTTTTATGATATTATTACAATGTATTTTAGTTGGGGAATGGTGGGTGGAACAAGTTTTCAGAGAAATAGACTTGTTTGGGTTCCGTTTGGTTGCTGGAGGGGAAAACTCCACATAAAACGACTCTGGCTGTTCAGTAAGGCATCCTGATTTCTTCTTATTATTATTTTTTCCCCAGCACAGTTCTATCTCTTCTCTCCTTTTCAGAAATCCCAAGTCCCCTCCCCATCTACTTTAATAACAGCAAGGGGGAATTGCAGTCACAAGACACAGGGACCTCGAGGACTGCATTCAGCTGTGTGTTTTGTATGTTGAATTTTCTGGCAATTATATATAAAAATGGAGAAGGGTTGATGCCGCTATTGAAATAAATTTCACAATCTTATCTGTGATTTAAAAATTTTAGTACTGAAAGATACTTTAAAAATCAACTTCATTTCTTTATTAGACTGTCCCAGATTATGTTTACTTATTTCTAATTTCCTTGTAATTTTTCCAGAATCTTTTATTTCAATTTAAGGCCCTGATTGCAGCTTACAGATGTCACTTTTGATTAAAGTTCATAGAATCAATGAATGGTTTGGGTTGGAAGGGACCTTAAAAATATCTCATCCCAGCCTCTTGCCATGGGCAGGGACACCTTGCACTAGACCAGATTTCTCAGGAGTCATGCCAATCACAGGTATCACTTTTCTGATGGGGTCAGCCTTAAAGCCCTTTGGATGCAGTGAAAAACTCTGTAGTGATTTTAACATGAGGGCCTGGTGTCAGTCACATGTGAAGGTGGAGAATATTTTTCTTCCCTGCACATTAAGTTCACAAATTCCTTTAATAATTCCTTTGTTTGGTTGTTTTGGGTTTTTGTAATCCCAAAAATTCAATATCAGGGAAAACGCTGTGGAGTTTAGTGTGGCCAAAAACTCTGGTTCATAGAACACCCAAGAAGCTGTACAGGATCAAGTGAGCGAAATCCTTTCCCATAAAGTTTGGCACTCATTTTCTCTTTTCTTGTCGACATGTTCTTTGAGCTGTTCCCTTTCTAAGTTATTCCCTATGGAATTATTTGGGAAACCTAGAGAAAGATTTGCGGGAAGATATTATACTGAGCCAACATCAAGTTTAGGGGAATTTTAAGCCAGTATAAAAAGACATTTTATACTCTTAGATCTATGGTTATGGTTTTGATATGGTCTCCTTTCTGTTTCATATCAGAATAAGTGAGAACCTGGGAGTGTAATATTCTGTTCCAGTTTGTTGTCTGATAAGGCTTCAACAATTATGTTTTGCTATTAAATGATTTGCAAAAGGGAAAATTCAGACGGGGAAAGAGAAATTCTACACTCTCACAAAGACAATATTGACTCTTACTTCCATGTCTGCACTTGCAGTAATTTCACTGCTTGATTTGTGTGTTGTTTTGATGCTTTTTTATCTCTGCTGACATCTTTGGAGCAACTCCTGATACACATTTGTTCAGGCAAAATCCCAATCAGCCCTGCAAAATTCATCTAATTGTTCCCCTTCACTAATGTAGCGCACAGGCATAAAAAGTGAACTGAAGACAATATTTCCTGGGCTTTCTTTAATTTACTTGAAGCATTTTCTGGGAAAGGAACCCAACACTACTCTACTTTCTGTTCAATGAATGTTTTCTCTCAGCTGTACAGATCACAATACAAGTGCAGCCTGTGGACTCACCGATCTGAGTTGCTCTGACATCACTAAGAAAATCTTACACCACTAAAAAAAATAAAGATACTACAGATCTTCATCTAATATAACACATATATACATACACATATATAAAGATAATACTACAGATCCTCATCTAATATAGCACATATATACATACACATATATGTATATATATATGCTCAGGAATAAAGTTGCAGAAGATTCAAGTTTTCAGGAGGCTCCATAATTTTGTATACGAAGGGAGAATTCAGGCTTCTGAAACCCAGTCTGGGTGGATGCTCGCAGAGCAGCCACCCCTCTGCCTGTGAGCCTCAGAGAGTTTTGCAGCAGAAGAGTGATATAATGGATGCTTTTCTTGGGGTGACCTGCTCTGATTTGTTCCACCTACTGCTGAGTTACTCAGGGGTCATGTTTGAAAGGCAGCAACGAGGTTTAGGAAAAAAAGTTGAAAATCTTAAGGGTTCTATGCAAATTTAATCGTAACAGATTCAGGAACATGATGTTGTTTTGGTAGAAGCCCTAGCAGAGACACCAAACACGTACATAGCCAAGTATCACAGAATCATAGAGTCATTTTGGTTGGACAAGATATCTGAGCTCATTGAGTCCAAAGCCTTCCTCTGAAATTAAAGTAAGTATTAAATGTGCTATTATTTTAAGTATCTGATGGAAAGGTAAGTATTTTGCTTTGTTCAAGCACATAAACACTCAGTCCAAACACCACAGAAAGACCTGACATAATTTTGCCTTTATAAAAGGGGTTCAAGTCAATTTGAAGATGAACAGTGGAGTGTTGTGACCATAAACTGCTTTCCTTAAGAGGGCATAGCTAATTTTCAGGAGGACAGGGATGTGCTACGCAGAGTTCAAAGGAATGCCACAAAACTGATCCATGTGTTGGAAAACATGCTCTGCAACATCAGCCTTAAGGAGCTTGACTCAGATTATCAAAGGGAGAGTGGAGAGATGAGTTGATCACTGCGTAAGGTACTCAGAAATGTTTGATAGCAGGGAGCTTGTCACCCCTGTTAATGAGGGCATAACAACATCCAATGTCTCAAAGATGAAGTTTTCAAAGAATAAATACAATTTATTTAAATAAGATGGAATTTCCTGGCACTGAGAGGATACGGCTTAGTGGGACCTGACCAGTGCAGATGCACTTGGCTTTTGCATTTTTTTTTAAAGTGTAATTTGACTTCCGTTTACCTATATATTTTGATTTAGGTGTTGGAATAATTATTTGGTCTGTGTCTGCAGCAGCAGAAGGAGGAATCCAAATGCCTCACTTCAAGTACCTGCAAGGAATCCATGATGGGATGTCCTTAGCATGTTCAGGAAGCACACAGCCTATATTTAGATGGTGTTTACAATTCCATTTCATGTTTCTGAATTTTAGCCTGATTTTTGTTGTGAGAGGGTTTTCTTTGAGGGAATATCTTGGCTGATGATGATTTGCCTTCCTCTGAAATGTAAGAGGTTGTTTGCAACTGGAAAAGGGATAAAAAAGAAAAATTTGTTTTGATCCCTGTTCTCTACATACGTTCCATCTGCACTGAGCTGGATGTTTTGAGTGAGATTTGTTCAGTTCCTATCCGTTCTTGAAGGATCTGACCTCCCTTAAGTCTACGGGATTTTTAGCACTTAACTCTTCTCCCAACACATTTTGTCTTCCGCTTGTCTGTGTTGAATTTCATCTGCCATTGTGTCGCCCAATTGCCTACAGTAGTTTAGTTAGGTCCATCTGGAGTTCCTACCAATCCTCTTGGGCCCAGATAACCTAAATAATTTTATGTCTGTGTCATAAGAGCCATAAAATAATTCTGTGTCAAAACAATTTTGTAAATTGGTGTTTCAACATTTGTCCTGAGTGCAGCTGAACAAAACCCTTTGTGTATAGCTCCAGTCTTTGCGCCTCAAGGACTCCCCTATTATACACCTGTTCTTGACAGATTGAGGCCTAAAACAGGAGAGCTTAGTCACATATTAACCAGCAGGAAGAAAGTCTCTCCTTTTTATTAATGCCTGCCTACGAGTTCAGTGTTTGGAATTCAGTCCTACCTATAAATCAACATCAGAGACTACAACCCAGTGTGTTCAAGAGCTTTGTTTAAACATCAAAAGAAGAACACAGACAAGCGCTATGGTAGAAGTATAACTAATCACTTGCAAATACATCTTTCCTGTCAGTAGGAGCTTAACCTTTTTGTTTAATGTTACTGCAGGAAAATGCACTTATTTACAGTCTATCTATTTTCTTTAAAGCAATAGACAGGTTTGCTATGAAAAATGATCATATTTATTACTGCTGTAACACAAAGAGGATTTTAGAAGTGTTCAGTTGCAGGAAGATTCATGGAATCTTGGGAATTTCAAGGCTTCACAGTGATTAATAAGAACAGGAATTACTGAGATTGCTGAACATGTTTGGCCAGCCCATTACTTGATAAAACGACAGTTCACTAAAAAGGACAAATATATGTAGGGCTTTAGCTTGTTTGTTGACTAGTAATGAACACAACATGATTGCATGTGGCACATTGATTAGATCAAATTAACTTCACACTCTTCTCCTGGCTTTTTTAGCTCATAGGGGACTCCACTAGGATTTAGCCATAGTGTGCAGAAAATCCTAGAATCTATAGACCATTCCCTTTAATTTGAATGCTGCAGATTATGGATGAAAGATTGGTCACTTCTAGGATTTAATACTTCAAAGGAAAGGAAAATAAAGTAAGACACAGAGGGGAAAAATACAAACAAAGAACTCCTGTGAGAAAGAAGTGGAAATGCAGACTCCTACAGGATGTGGGGTTGGGTTCGATAGAGCTCCCGAGTCTGATTTTCCACTTAACTCACACAAACTCCACTGAACTCAGCAGCATTACTCCTCTTTTACACATTGGGAAGGAAAAGCAGAATCAACACCATTTTTCTGCTGTAGCATAGTTCATTGCCAGCAAACACAAAAAAAGATCACAACATTCCTGGTTTGCTTTCATCTTTTGGGCTTGATGGTGTTTCAGTCAATACAAGTTTGTCATTGATCAGCCGCACACGCTTTGTCAGCGGGATCAGGACCTCTGTATTCCTTGTAATCTGTTTTGTAGATAACAAAAAGTGCTCTTCCCAAAGGTGTGGGTTCTAATGCAAAATAAATGAAAAAAATTGGTAGTACATTGGGTATAGTACCTTCCTTCAGATAATACAAGTTGTCTTAGCTCTGTGCACGTACAAATCCTCAGGTGGGGTTGGTCAGTTCCAGGGTATTCAGCCCCAAGTGGGAATCTCTGGATTGCATTGCATTGCACTGCCCACCTGGGAAATCCAAGATCTCACCATCCGTCATGATTTAACCCCTGTAGGAAGCTGCTCACTCACCTCCCCCTGGTTCAATGAGGGAGAGAATCAGAAGGGTAAAAATTAAGCATCTTGCTGGATGAAATAAAGACAGTTTTATGGGTAAAGCAAAAGCTGCAGGGACAAGCAAAGCAAAACAAGGAATTCATTGCCCACTTCCCATGGGCAGGCAGGTGTTCAGCCATGTCCAGGGAACAAGACTGAACTATCTTGTTGTCTGCTTGAGGAGACAAATGCCATAAAGCTGAACATTCCCCACTCCTCCTCCTTCTTCCCAGCACCTTTTATTGCCAATCATGACACCATTTGCTCTGGAATATCCCTTTTGTCAGTTGGGGTCATCTCTGTCCCCTTCCGACTCCTTGTGCACCTCCAGCCTCCGCTCTGGTGGGGTGGGGTGAGGAAGAGAATGACCCTGACTCTATGTAAGTCCTGCTCAGCAAGAGCAAAAACATCCTCACGTTATCAACACTATTCCCAGCACAAACCCCAAACACAGCCCCAGCTACTGTGAAGAACTTTACTCTAGCCAAAACCAGCACAGCCTCATGCTCAGGTACAGATACCCAGCCAACAGTCTTGTGGTGATGCACCACAGGTGTCACAGGACATGATGGAGCTGCCTCCATCCTCCTTGTGGCACATGTATTTATTCTTTTCCTCCATCTCACTTTTGGCCTATTTTCTCCTATCCCTCAGGGGCTTTGTGTCACTCAGTTTGGTCCTCTCACTTCAACCCCACTATGAGTCAAGAGCACTGGCTCCTTTTTAGAGTCTTTTTCCACCATGTGGAGAGGAAATGGAGCCCAAATGCTGATGGCAGAAACCCCAACTTCCCCTTGAACTCAA
>VZRS01013855.1:65943-132935 GCA_013398055.1 Ifrita kowaldi
GATTAATAAGAACAGGAATTACTGAGATTGCTGAACATGTTTGGCCAGCCCATTACTTGATAAAACGACAGTTCACTAAAAAGGACAAATATATGTAGGGCTTTAGCTTGTTTGTTGACTAGTAATGAACACAACATGATTGCATGTGGCACATTGATTAGATCAAATTAACTTCACACTCTTCTCCTGGCTTTTTTAGCTCATAGGGGACTCCACTAGGATTTAGCCATAGTGTGCAGAAAATCCTAGAATCTATAGACCATTCCCTTTAATTTGAATGCTGCAGATTATGGATGAAAGATTGGTCACTTCTAGGATTTAATACTTCAAAGGAAAGGAAAATAAAGTAAGACACAGAGGGGAAAAATACAAACAAAGAACTCCTGTGAGAAAGAAGTGGAAATGCAGACTCCTACAGGATGTGGGGTTGGGTTCGATAGAGCTCCCGAGTCTGATTTTCCACTTAACTCACACAAACTCCACTGAACTCAGCAGCATTACTCCTCTTTTACACATTGGGAAGGAAAAGCAGAATCAACACCATTTTTCTGCTGTAGCATAGTTCATTGCCAGCAAACACAAAAAAAGATCACAACATTCCTGGTTTGCTTTCATCTTTTGGGCTTGATGGTGTTTCAGTCAATACAAGTTTGTCATTGATCAGCCGCACACGCTTTGTCAGCGGGATCAGGACCTCTGTATTCCTTGTAATCTGTTTTGTAGATAACAAAAAGTGCTCTTCCCAAAGGTGTGGGTTCTAATGCAAAATAAATGAAAAAAATTGGTAGTACATTGGGTATAGTACCTTCCTTCAGATAATACAAGTTGTCTTAGCTCTGTGCACGTACAAATCCTCAGGTGGGGTTGGTCAGTTCCAGGGTATTCAGCCCCAAGTGGGAATCTCTGGATTGCATTGCATTGCACTGCCCACCTGGGAAATCCAAGATCTCACCATCCGTCATGATTTAACCCCTGTAGGAAGCTGCTCACTCACCTCCCCCTGGTTCAATGAGGGAGAGAATCAGAAGGGTAAAAATTAAGCATCTTGCTGGATGAAATAAAGACAGTTTTATGGGTAAAGCAAAAGCTGCAGGGACAAGCAAAGCAAAACAAGGAATTCATTGCCCACTTCCCATGGGCAGGCAGGTGTTCAGCCATGTCCAGGGAACAAGACTGAACTATCTTGTTGTCTGCTTGAGGAGACAAATGCCATAAAGCTGAACATTCCCCACTCCTCCTCCTTCTTCCCAGCACCTTTTATTGCCAATCATGACACCATTTGCTCTGGAATATCCCTTTTGTCAGTTGGGGTCATCTCTGTCCCCTTCCGACTCCTTGTGCACCTCCAGCCTCCGCTCTGGTGGGGTGGGGTGAGGAAGAGAATGACCCTGACTCTATGTAAGTCCTGCTCAGCAAGAGCAAAAACATCCTCACGTTATCAACACTATTCCCAGCACAAACCCCAAACACAGCCCCAGCTACTGTGAAGAACTTTACTCTAGCCAAAACCAGCACAGCCTCATGCTCAGGTACAGATACCCAGCCAACAGTCTTGTGGTGATGCACCACAGGTGTCACAGGACATGATGGAGCTGCCTCCATCCTCCTTGTGGCACATGTATTTATTCTTTTCCTCCATCTCACTTTTGGCCTATTTTCTCCTATCCCTCAGGGGCTTTGTGTCACTCAGTTTGGTCCTCTCACTTCAACCCCACTATGAGTCAAGAGCACTGGCTCCTTTTTAGAGTCTTTTTCCACCATGTGGAGAGGAAATGGAGCCCAAATGCTGATGGCAGAAACCCCAACTTCCCCTTGAACTCAAGGAAAGGACTAGGTGACTTCAGAGAGTGCTGTACAGCTAAATTAAGCAACAGCCATGTTCCTAAATTTGAAGCTATGAATTAATTTATGTTTTCCATTCCTTAAGCCTTTCTTTTTCAGGTTTTGTTCTTTCTACTCTTTCCTACATTTTCTCTCCATTCTTAATACCATCAGGTAACAGAGAGGTCTCTTCTTTCAGTCACTAGTTTGACTCTTCACATACTTCTACCTCAGCTCCACTGTGGATCTCAAAAATGAACTGAAAAGCAAAATTATTAACTTCTACAGGCCTTTATTTCCCAATTTAAGGTTTTTTTAGTATTTTGGCCTAGCAGCTGTTTATTCCCTATTCCTATAGACCACTTCAGGCTCCAATTTAAATGAAAGCTGCCCTGACAAACAAGACTGCCATGAATTGCCCCTGTCCTAATGTAAGCTACAGTGCTTTCATTTCCTGGAGTGCTAATGGTAAAAATACAGCACTGGTGAGCATCACAGGGTGTACAATACATTATAAATAAAGGTACATGCACTACAGTATTCAAGATAAAAGATATTAAGCTTACTGTAGGGGTACTGTAAAATTTAGTGCTCTGTAGAATATGCTAGTAGTCCCTAAAACAGCAGTCAGATACTCACCAGGCACAAAAACAAAGCAAATTCAGGAAAGAAACTGTCAATAGCACAAGCTCTAGAAACCTTCAAAGGGTTCAGGTCTGATCTATTTGCTCTTATTCAGTTATACTTTTTTTTTTCATGAGCTGCTCCATTGAAATCATGGTGTGGAAAAAAGATTGTGCAATGGGGAACAAGTCAGCACCTGCAAACTCTCCAAAAGAGCTCTTGCCAAAACCGTGCTGCTTGACACCCCATCAGGTTCAATAATGCTCACGTAAACATATACCCGCCTTGGGCTGTAACCCCTCCTGCAGATTTTGCTCTGGGTTGATGCAGTACCTGACCTGCCAGGATCCTGGGCAGTAGAGTTTTTCCAAGCCACTATAGGAAATAAGTCTTGTCTGTGGCTTCAGTTTATTGACTGCAAATTTTATGGAGTTCAGCAAGGCCAAGTGCCACATCCTACACTTGGGTCTCAACTGTCCCATGCAGTGCTGCAGGCTGGGACAGAGTGGCTGGAAAGCTGGAAAAGGACCTGGAGGTGCTGCTGACAGCAGCTGAACATGAGCCAGGTCTGCCCAGGTGGCCAGGAATGCCAATGGCACCAGCAACAGTGTGGCAGCAGGACCAGGGCGGTGATTGTCCACTTGTGCTGGACACTGAGGAGGCCACACCTCAAATCCTGTGTCCAGTTCTGGGCCCCTCATGACAAGAAAGACATTAAGGGGCTGGAGCATGTCCAGGGAATGGCAATAGAGCTGGAGGACAAGTCTGATGAGGAGCAGCTGAGGGAGCTGGTGGGACTCAGCCTGGAGAAGAGGAGGCTCAGAAGGGACATTCTTTCTTTCTACAGCTCCCTGACAAGAGGGTGGATCCAGGTGGGGCTTGTTCTTTTCTTCCAGGTAGCAAGTGACAGGTCAATAGGAAATGGCCTCGAGTGACATTATGAGAAGTTCAGATTGGATATTAGGAACAATTTCTTCACAGAAAATACAGAAGTGGAAATCCCATAAGACGTGGGGTTTTTTACAGCAAACAACAAAGTCCAGCTTTGAAGAACGTTCCTTCCAACAAACACACTTCGTTATTGGTCTCTGATGTTCAGGGCCACAGCATTACTTACATGAAAAAAGCACTTGCTTTTGAATTCCCATCCATATAGCCTCATAGAATTTGGTTTTGCCAAAATACCAAGAGCTGCTGATCAGTATCTGGACCCTCATATGTCATTATTTAACTCTAAGTTTCCTTTAAGTTACTGGAAATTTTCTATTTGCTCTGCAGTACTCTGCACCCCTCCTGTCATGTTTCCTACATGCCATTAAATCTTCAGACCTATTCAGATGTATTATTCATACGCTCATTGCTTCCAAATACAGAATATCAGATATAACTCAGCTGGGTTTCCATCCTGCAAAAAAATATATATACCTGTGTTGTTCTCAGCATCCAAGCAGTGGGGAAAAGCGGGAGAGAGTCCTGAGTCTTAAATTGTGCATACCTGCTTGTAGATCATGGATCTTGTCAGTAAGGGCTGAAATAGCAAAGTATCTTGGTCTAATTTATCACTTCTTTATTATTCCCTTTAAAAATGTAAGTTTATTTTAAAATAAAAGTTCCTTCTGAAGTGGAAAGTTCAAACATTTAACTTGAAAAGGAAAAGTCTATGCCAAGTCATTTAATGTTTCCTCTTTTCTAAAGCTCTATTTCAATGAAACTATTAAAAAAGTGTGGCTGAATTTGGGTGTATTTTTGTTCCTTCCAGGAAAATACAGAGTTGAACAGTTCCTGCCTCTGAACTGCTCAGCTACAAACTTGCACAAAGTCTGGGGGTTTGTAATACAAAAATAAGTGTAAAATAAGGGCAAAAATAGACTAAGACGGTCCACCCATCCTGGTATGGTGGGTTCCAGTGTTACTTGAGATCCCTCAGGATATCCAGGTCACCTAGAAGAATGACCAAGTATGAAATGGGGTTACAGATACTCTTTCCCTTCTGGAGCAGCCACTCAGCAGTTGGCATTTCAAGTGTCACTAAACAACCCTGAGCTGTGTCCAGCGTATCTACATGACCATCGCTGTATTGGGTAAACAGCACACAACACTCAGCTTGCAGAGTAGGATCTGGTCATGAGGTCATAGAATGGAATCATTTAGGCTGGAAAAGACCTTCAAGATCATTAATTGCCCATAGACGGGGACATTAGGTCACCTACTGGGAAGGGGCCGTGCTGAAAGTGAAGGTTTCCAATAAGTTGTACTCTCTGGCTGTGTGACACCACTGTCTCCAATTCATACTCCAGATTCCACCGGTTGTTGGCTAAAAAAAAAAACAATGCCAGGGAGGTTACACAGTAGAAGAAGCAGTTGAAAAGAAAGATGTAACTATAGGACCAAATAAATACACAGCATTCCCAAAGCATGGGATGTGACAGATCTGAGCACGTGGCAATCCTCAAAGCTGGGGAGAAAGGCTGGAACTCCAGACCTCTGACAGCTTTCAACACCAGTAAAGCAAAAAAGAAAGACACATATATACATACATACACTGTGCCTGGATTTTAATGATTAAGAGAAAATTTCACTTTCATTTATGTCCTTGGAGTTTTCCAATACCCAGTTCACAAGCTGTGAGCTAAATGTGCTTTCCGATGGCCTGTGTACAGTGAGCCAAGCAACAGTTGAAAGCCCTGTGCTTAAGCACTGATCAGATTAAGGAGCTGCAACACTCAAGCTGGAGCCCTTCGAGTGCAGACAGCGTGTCCAGAGGCAGGGGCCACTTGAACAATATGTGCCTGTGCATAAACCCACCATCCACTTCTGCCTGGCCACGGGGCAATTGTCCATCCATTGAGAACAGGGCATTCCCTGCCACTCCGATTACCTCCTTCCCCTGCAGCCACTGGAGCTCCCATAGATGCTTGAACTGAGGTGCTGGTTTTATGTGAATTGGAGCTGATGGTGCGGAGGCCTTTGGGAAATAATCAATTACTGTGTTAGAGCAGCGCCTGGTGCTGATGGAGATCTCTGCTGACAAAAGCTCTGCCCTCACAAGGTGCTCAGCACTGGGTTCTCGCTTTGCCTTTCACACCTTTCAGGACAGGACATCCTGATGCAAACACACCCAGCAGAGGCTTCAGCTGATCTGGCTTTCAGTGCAAATTCCTTGATTTACACTGGCAATAGCAGGACTTGGCATCAGAACCTTAACTTGATTTTTTTGGAAATGATCTGGGCCCAACACACTTTGCTAGACTCTGTTGTAAGGAAAGCTATGCAATTGCTCATAAGCAATTAATTGTCTTCTTATGCATATTTAGCCATTATTATTGTTTTGTTTTGTTTTAATTGCTGATGATTCTCTTGTTTGTGTTTCTTTAGCTGAACTCCCTGATTGGAATATAAGGGCACACTTGTGAGGCTTTTGAAACGAAATCCACAGTGGAGCAACAACAATTCAGCCCTAAGCCCTTTCCTATTAGTGATAATAAAAAGTAGCTAATCCTTAGCAACACTAAAGGACGCTTGAGCTTGCAGACTGTCATATCCTTTCAACGTATTCTCCAAGAAAAAGAGAGGGGGATAATAATACGGTGCATCTCCTCCTAGTGGCAACGCAAGGGACATCACAAATTCACGGGATTCTACCACTGTGACAGGATGTCATTTCAATTGCCTTATTAACCATATGAAAAAATATATCACAACAGTGAGAAAACTTCTCAGTTATCTATATCTTACCCCTAAGGCTATTGTCATGAGCCAGTGGCATACTAAGGGAAGAGTACTAATTCAGTTGTCAGCTGCCTTGCCTATTAAACAGGAGGAAAAATACCAGCAACAAAATTGAAACAAGTAATAAGGGTAAGAGAAAGGTCTGGATACCCTTGTCCACTCGATTTCTTGAATTAAACAAATACAAATACTTCTCCTGTTTGCCCTGTCACATAGCATTGTACTCGGAGTATCATGCTGCCTTCTAATTGAGTATTTTCTCTGCTTAAAATGGTACATGGATTGCACTTAAAAACCGTAAGTGCTGGAATATTATACTCCAAGTTCATGACCTGCATTGTAAACCATAAGAGGATGAGCAATGATCAGCTGAACTAAAACATATTCAGGGGCTGGAAAGAGCAGGCTCACTGCTAAGGATTAAGGAAGTCTGTTGGCTTCTCTGTAGATAATCTGGGCTGTTTGATTACCCATAGACAAATTCTTCGTGGCAGGAGGTGAACAGTCTCCAGGTGCTTGTTCCACACAGATCAGAGAGCTTTCTAATACAAAGGCAATGAGAAGATTGTCTGTGTCCCTGCTCTTTGTAGGGGCACTGCAGACAGGGCTCAGTTTCCTTATTTAAGTGTCACTTTGGGAGGACTCTGCAGGTCCGTAAGGACACAGATCTCCTGTGAACCCAGTGCCAGACCAGACCACTCTGTGTACATATCACATGATACCACAAATGTCCCTGCACGACCATATTCAACCAACTGAAACCAGCCATAAAACCCAAACATATAAACAAAGTCATTAATATTAGTGACTGGTAGGGTTTCACTCCAGTTTTGGGGCACTGTGCTGGTGTCAGTAGTGGTGCTGGAGGAGGTGTAAATCTCAAAAGTGTTCTTTTCAGAAGATAATTTTTTTTTCTTCACAATTTTGGTGGCTGATATGGTTTGGGACATTTGGGGAAGGTTCATTTTAAGACTGAGCCACCCAGTGTGCAATGCAGCTGTCCAGCCAAGAGAGACTACAGATATCAGAAATGTCTTGGAATATTTGCCTGGACAAGCTGTGGTTGCACCATCCCTGGAAGTGTTCAAGGCTAAGTTGGATGGGCCTTGGAGCAACCTGATGTAGTGGAAGATATCCCTGCCCATGACAGGGGGTTGGAAGGAGATGATATTTAAAGTCTCTTCCAACACAAGCAGTTCTATGATTCAATGATCCCTCCTTGACTTGAGTCACATCTCCAGAAGGATTCAGGAATCCTGTAAGTCTCATGGTCCATAGGCTTAGGTACCTGAGACCATGTGTTGCTTCTTCTTCTCTGAGTCCACTTTGCCATCACCCCTACTGCATTTTGTCATTTTTACTTCTGCCAAGGATATGTGCAATTCTACACCTTTGTTTTGTTGGGATCTTACTGGGCTAAGTGACTACAAATTAAGGGCAAATGGTCCTTTCAGAAGACAGGAAAAGGTCATTTCATGCCTACAGGGAAAGGGTGGAACTATTTCTAGTGATGTGAGCAGGATTCCTATTCTTGCCCCAGTACCAGCTAGTGCAGAAAGTGCACTGTAATTATGCAGGATGATAACTAGGGGATGTTCCAGTAAAGATTGTTAAGTCTGTAACCATCAGAGGACTGTTAACAAAGTCCAGCTATGGAAAGAAGATGTTCTTTCTCTAGGTGGAGACATGGTGCTGGGTGACCTGCTCTAGATGGCCCTGCTTGAGCAGGGAGGAGGGACCAGACGACTTCCAGAAGTCACTTCAATCTCAACCATTCTCCGATGCAGCGACAGCTGATTTGGAGGCCTCTGGCAGGAGCTCAGTTTTAGGGCTCTTGTTCCTTCTTCACCACCTGAATCCCATAAGGGTCTCATCTTTACTGAGCATCCTCTGCACCAATTGTCCCTTTGTCTCATTTGTTTTGGGTCCAGCAAGCATCACAAAGCAGAGACCCCTCTGCCATGACCCAGCTGGTTTTCCCAGGACACACCTGAACAGGGGTCCCAGGAAAAATCAGGATAGTTCCTGCTGCAGCTGACCCCAGGGGCAGAGAAAAGGCCCTCACGCAGTTCAGCCTACCAGTAGGAATGTCGCCTTTAGCCTTCGCTGTGTTGTCATCCTTAATATAATCATAACAAATAAAAATATGGCACACATCCCACCCGCTGGATTGAAGATACCGGGAGGTAGGATAATTGGTATTTCCAGGGAGCAGGAAGCCAGGCTGGATGGTTCTGTTCACATTATACCATGGTAATGTTGCTATCATTCAGAGCACTGATATCCAGTAACATCAGCCTGAACAAACTCACAGCTGTGAAAATAAGTTTAAAACCTCTCCATGGAGATATTTCACTGAATAGTTGTTCTCAGTATTCATGAGGAGAAATATTTATTTGGGTGAAAACATAGATCCAATTCCTTTCAGTAAATTAGTAACAGACAATGCAGAGTCAAAAGGGTATCTTTTTTTCTCCTTTTAAAAAAAATTTTATTTGTAGCAAGCCTTCAGCAATTTGTAATTAGATCTTTCATGCTGAGAGGAAAAAAAAAGAGAAAGAGGGGGGAGAGAGACCCATATTTCTGCAAAATCATTAGTACTTTTGGCAGCAGAAGACTGGATCCTCAGCTGGTGTAAATTGGAGGTAGCTGCACTGAAGGCAACAGGGAGATGCTGATTGACACCATGGGTATCATTCCCGCGGGAACAAAGTCTGGAGCAGCAGCAAAGGGTGGTGAGCCTGTATTAGATCAGACATTAGAATGTTTGAGCAGAAGATGGAGATAAGAGATATTAGAGAGAGAGCAGAGCAGGGTGAAAACTTGTGGGGTCTTGGAGAAATCTGGCCTGTGGAAAGACAGGAGAAAATGGAGAGGAGGGAAAGGGAAGGATTGAGAAATCTGATAGTCACAAAAGCCTGCTAGAAATCTAAATGAAGGGGCAGGAGAGACAGGAGGGTATTAAAAGAGGAAATTTATTTTTTCAAATTTTGATCAAAATTTGATTTGAGTTTGATTTGATTTTGATTTGACTTTGATTTGATTTTGATTTGATTTTTCAGAATTTAATAATGGGTGCTTGAAAGAGTACTGGGGAGAGAGAAATCATTTTAAGCCTTCCAATAATCAATTACTGAATAGGTCAGTTAATTTAATAAGCTACCAATAGACTTGGCTAAAAGACCCTTTTTATATTTATTGCACTAATACAGTACCTTCTGGCAGTTTTAGTTTTATCTGTAAAACTGAGTCAGAAAAAGAAGTCCAACAATTTCTCTGAACCTCCTAAGTGTGACAGAGAAGGGATGCAATTATTAAATGCTGAAATGTTTGGGGGAAGGATGGTCTTTGACTATACTGTTACTGAAGAATGTCTCGTATCTCTTTATTTGTATACATACTTATCTACAGAACAGTATGTGAAGCAGGACCATTGGACTGTCCCAGGCACTGGAACTCAATGAAAGCTGAATGAATGAATCCTGTCCTGGGTCTGTTTAAGTTCTCTGCATTTTTCATGACAAAGGCTCATCCACAGCCAGGTGTTAATGAAGTGCTCCAGTTTCTGTACAACAGAACCATCACTGTTTATTTCTGTTTCTTCAGGACAAATGACCTACTTGGTACCATCCCCAGGAGAGTTACATTAATTTATATTGTCTTTCATCTCTGTCCCTGTGCTTTGCTTCACACTTCCATGAGACTTCAGTAGCATAAGTGCTTTTCTTTCAAGACAGGGCTCTTTTCTTTCAAGACAGCTTGCAGGGAACTGCAGGATCCCAAGACTGCTAAACTTGTCCTTGACCAGTTGATTTGCTAGTCTTTAACTGGGATCTTGTAAAAGATAATACTTCATCCCAGTTCATCTGCTGGATTTTCTACCATGGTCTGTGGAGGCAAATCTCTCCTGAGGATGCTTCACCCTTCTGTTGATGTTCCTGTTATTCAGTGTGTCTCCATCTCATCTATATTTACCTCACAGTTAAAATCCTTGTTTTTCAGGGAGGAAAAAGGGAATTTTTCTTTCGAGAAATAAGCCTTTGTGTGTCACACACACATTTAATTCCCAGCCTACACAGGCCTGTCTTGGAATACCCCGTTCCCACTTTGAACTCTTCCCATTTACAAGCTGTAGTCTGAGTTCTCTAAACATCCTTCTGGATTTTCCACAAGTAAACTATTTCTGCATATCAAACTATCAGTCCCTCTGTCCATCTGTTTCATTCATCTTCTTCCCAGCTTATTTTTTTTTGGGTTCCTTTTACTGTTGTATCCCTGTGCTTTTCTCAGGGAAAAAAACCCCAAGCTCCCTGCAGGTTAAATTGCCTGGAATACTTGGGTGAACAACGGGTCTGAGGACACATGGAAAACATTTTTTGCTTAAAAATATCGAGTGATTGTCTGTGGGAAAGTTCTGCTGGTGTGACCATCTGTGTATTGACATATGTTTGCTGTGGAGGGCTGAATCCAGCATTCAGCGCTTCGGTGGGAATCTTGAGTGCCCAAAGAATGGAGGGCTCAGCCCTCTGTGCCTCATACAGATCTGAGTTACACGGGATGACCTAAACTGCTGCACAGGTGGGACACAAACTCCAGAGGACATGGAGTGAGTTCTGCTTGGAGCAATCAGTGATTCCTTTTAAAAAATAATAGAAAAACTTCAACCAGATAAAAACATCCAAACCCAGTGATTATCCTATAATACCAGTATATAGAACCAGTAATAAAAACTTCACAATCGGAATTGAGGGGTGAAAAGCCTCATTTTGTCCATGAAAGCAGATTGCAGCCTCCTTCAGAACATTACAAAGCATTGAAATTTAGAGTCAATACTTTCTTTTCTTTGAGCAACCACTTTAAATCAACTTGGCATGTAATCCAAGAGAATTTATGGGTTTGAGAGGGGCAGGAAAGCTCAGGTTTTTGCTTTAATGCATCTGGGGAAAGCCATGGACTGTGTAGCTGCTTCTTTGAAAGACTGCACATCACCATTAAAATAGAAGGAGTTACTTAATTTTTCTTCATCTAATTACTGTTTTATGCTGCACTGTGGCATGAAACTTTCTAAGTTATTGTGCCAGAATTAACATCTTTCTCACAGCCCATTTTGCCTTAGCAGTTACAACAAAAAAAAGTGGGCTTTGTGGAGGCCCAGGTTACCCTTAAAACACTAAGTTTTGTTGCAAGAAGCATAAAGAATGGTGTCTTTCACAGTAACGTGTGCCTTTGCCTGTCTGAGATTGGCATTACAATAAGTGGAACTGCACATTGAAGCCATGCATTAATGAGTCATATATATTGAGGAATTTAATCCACCTCTGGGTTCCCCAGTACAGGAAGGACACGGACCTGTTGGAGCAAATCTAGAGGATGCCACCAAGTTGATTAGAGAGGTGGAGCACCTCTGCTATGAGGAAAGGCTGAGAGAATTGTGTCCTTCCAACCCAAACCATTCCATGATTCTGTGATTCAGCGAATTTCCTCTGTTTATTTGAAAGATATTTGCTCTGAACACAAAAGAAAATATTAAAAGAGAAAAAAGATGTTTTGGTCTGTGACTCATTGGGGTTTTTTTAATTCCAATATATATATTTTAATTATCTGTGTTGAAACGATCATAGAGATATTCCTAATTGTAACTTTCAGTTCTAATAAATAAAAACATTTTTTTTGTCATGGCTTTTTGCAAACACCACTATTCACCAAAGTATTTTATTTAAAATATGGGTGAGAAAATTAATGGGAAGGAGGTTCAAAGGCAGGGGATGGGGGGAAAGTCCTTTTTTGAAAAGTCAAAGGAAAATAAAAGAATTTTTCACATTCCAGCTAGAAGTTTTCCAGAGAGTATGCCATTTTTCAGGATTGTTCCAGCTACCCTAATGATCTGCTTGCCTCACCCAGTTTCAGGATGTCTGACTGGGCTCATGGCCCTATTTTCAATCTTAAATTTCTTCACTGAGATTCTTCCTTGGGAATTCTGTGAAGAATGTAGGAGGTAAAACACACAGAAACCACAAATGTTCTGGGTAAAGGATGACCTGTGAGGTTTAAAATGCCTCTCTTGAGTCATGGTGTCTTCCCCAAGAAAGGAGAAAGGGCATTGCTCTTCCCTACTTTTTTTCATCTGGGAGTTTGGAGTCATTCATTTTGGAATTAATAAGGAAGAGGAAGGTCTGGAGGTTGCTGGGGTGTTTATTTGGCTGTCACTTCACCGTGATCCATGAGACCAGATCGGGCACATTTTGGTGTCTGGAAGTGTAAGGTCATTCAAAGGCTTGAACTTCTAGCCACATATTTCACCGTCCCACAGCCTCTGGAAATTCCCACTAAGGCACGTAATGAGAAAAAGGGATCATCCAAATGCTTCTGATTTCAGTATGTGTGAAATTAATTCCTTCATAGATGTTCTCATATCCCTGTCCTGGTCAAAGGGATTTATTGACTGAGCACAGAAACATGGAGAATCTAATGGCAAGAATATATTTTTGAAAACTTGCTGATATGTTTTCTCAGCGGGAATTATGGGGAGATAAACCTGTCTGGAAAGGGGGATGGTGGACATAAACTCTTAATTGTCATAGCTGATGCTTTTGAAAATGTTGCGTCCGGTCTTTTCTTTGGGCACCACATTTTTTCACTGACATTACAAATTCTTTTCCAAAAAATTTGCATTAAAAAAGAGAAAGAACAAGTGTTTTCTGCTGGTATAGGCAATTTACTATGCCAGAAGCTAATGAGACATGAATAAGGTCAGAAATGCACATCCTTTCACTTCTTTAAACTTTCCACCTTATAGCTGCTTCTGATTTTTCTTCAGATATCAGCACAACTTTGCTGTGCTGTCAAAGCCCGAGTAGGATCACATGGCTAAACCCCAGCAAAATTCCCTTACTTCTTGCCTGTTTTTATTCTAAATGGATGGCTCTGAGTCTGAAAAAACAAAGTGCTCTTTCCAGAATAGCAATAAAACCTTTTCTGTGCTCCCTCCACATCTTGTAATGATATATTAAGGAAACAAACAAAATCCAAACTCACCAAACTCCTCAGGACTAATAAGTACTCTTTGGAAGTTATTTGTTTATTTATTTGTGTGTTTGTTTGTTTGCACTGTATTTCCTTATAACAAAACAACCCATAGATTTCTCCCAACGAACAAGAAAAAATGTATTTAACAGGCAATTTCCCTGTTCTGACACACTGCAGAAGAGTTCAGTGATTAGGGAGGGGAAGGAAAAGGTGGTCAGATAAGACAGGGAAAAACCAGGAATCCTTTCAGGGCAGATCATGTTTATATCATTTGTGAAGTCAGGACCTATGAGCTGCTCCAAAAAGAAAACCAATTCCACTCAGATTAGCTAAATTTACATGCTTGTGGAAAATACTCTTAATTGCATTTTGATTAGGAAAAATGTCTATATGGGACATTCTCCCGTATTCTAATGGGAGAATTCCAAAGGAAAATGTACTTGTCTTTTAGATTAGCAGCACTACTCATTTTTTCCTACTAGAAAATTTCTGTAAAGTCTAAATTTAGCATGAAGAAACCTCACACATTTGGCTACACATACTCATGCAAAACTCTTACAAGTCCATGGATATGCATCCATTTGTTTTATTTATTTATTTTTACTTAACCTTACATTTGGAAAAGAATCATAGAATAACTAAGGTTGGAAAAGACTTCTAAGATCATCGAGTCCAGCTGTCATATAAAGTACATAAAACTATGAAGGCATTTTAGGACCAAAATAGTGAAGATGAATCTTCTCCTCACCCTGGGACATGGGGAGGCATTTTCTGTACTGTGAGCAGTTTTGCTATCAACAGGATGCAGTGTTTCCATAAAAATAAGTTAAAACCAGGTTCCTGTAGTGATGGGATAAACTCAGACCAGAACAGTTCCTTATTCTGCTGGTATCCATGGATGCAATTCACAGAGTTTATGATAATAGTAAATTATATGAATTAAAATGGAGTAAAAAAACATATTGAAAGTGTGGAGAGGCCTCCCAGAATCCTGACCTGATAATACTGATGCATTTAATTAAATTGTGTTGGAGTCAATTAAACAGATTTCTGGCTTTGCTGTGCTGAACTGGTAGCTGTAGAACACTTGCACTGGCTTTTTTGTCTTCAAAAGCACTTACCTTGGCAAAAGCTGTCCACATCCAAGATTTTATATCCAGGAATATTGTCTTTGATTTCACTGCAAGCAGTACATATGGAAAGGGGAAGCACAAGTGAAGACTTTATGATATCACCAACATTATTAGGATCAAGCTTGAGTTTTCACTTTCCCCAGTGAAATGGTCGAACCCCAAACTGGTAGGACTGTCAGCTCATTCCTGTGTGTTTCTTATTCACTATTTGCCATTCAGTATTCCCTGGAACCACTGGAAATATATGGGGAAGATGAAATTTGTGCTAAATGTCAGGTCATCATCTTTGTTTGCTTTATATTGAAAGTGGAAACAAATTGACCACCTACTTCTCACTCAGAGCAAGCACGGGCAACCAAAACCACAGAATCTTGGAATCATTTAGGTTGGAAAAGACTTCTAAGGACATCAGGTTCAACTGTTAAGCCGCCACTAAGCCATGTCCCCAAGTGCCACATCCATACATCTTTTAAATGCCTCCAGGGATTCCACATCTTCCCTGGGCAGCCCATTCCAGTGCTTAACAACCCTTTTCAGGAAGAAATTTTTTCTAGTAATCAGCTTAAACGTCCCCTAGCACAACTTGGGGCCGTTTCTTTTGTCCAGCACCCACTTGGCTACAATCTCCTTTCAGGGAGTTGCAGAAAGTGAGAAGGTTCCCCCCTGAGCCTTCTTTTCTCCAGGCTGAGCCCCCCCAGCTCCCTCAGCTGCTCCTCATCGGACTTGTGCTCCAGACCCTTCCCCAGCTCCATTCCCTTCCCTGGACACACTCCAGCCCCTCAAAGTCTTTCTTGTCGTGGGGAGCCCAAAACTGAACACAGGATTCGAGGTGTGTCCTCACCAGTGCCCAGCACAAGCGGACAACCAAAACGACGTCCCGCAGCCACTGAAGAAGTGGTGTCAGCTCTCTGAGCTTGTGCACTGCCTGTGAAGCGTGGTTGGGATCGCTGTGTTTTAGGGAGCTGCTGGAGTTTTCGCTGTAACAGCATTGCCACCTAGTGCTCCTGCAGTACAGTTCAGCCAGGGCCTGGGAAATGATGTGTTTTAGCAAGCAAAACAAGTACAAAACAAGTTTGTTGAACAGGGTTTTTATATTTTAAAGGAGTGCACAGGCTGCAATAAATACAGCGGGGTTTTTGGGTGATCCAGCTTGGTTAAAGCGTGTGTAAAGTGCTCCCAGGAGGTGAGGAGCTGATGTAATCACTGCACACTTCTGAAAAAAAGCTGGAATTCATCATATTGAAATCTATCTGCTCTAAAGCTATAAATAAAATTTAAACTGGACATCTAGACTCCTTCTGTAAACAGAGACAGGTGACCCCCCAAAACATAATACATCCAACCTACATAAGAAAGCTTTTATAAAAGAACTTGATTTTTTAATAAACATGTGTTTAATGATAAGCATGTGTCTATCAATATCATTGTAATAAACACAATAAACATCCTCTCTGTGTTTTCATTCTCTCTGCTCATTGTCCAGGGAGCCATAGGGACTCTGACTGGATGCCTGACTTACAGGTGGGTGATTTTCGGTGAGGTGAGTTCAATTCTACACTCAAAGTATAGATTACAGCAAAGCTGGGAAAATAGTCAAAATGTTTATAACTCTTTATTTTAGCCACGTTAACACCTCTCCTGCACAGCTAACTTTTTAGTGAGAGTGAAGGAACACTCCACTTTTGAAATAAATCAAAGCTTGCTTGTTTTTGCAGTGATGTATGAGGTGTAGTTTCACACTGCCTTTTGAGGAATTTGGGGTTTTGAACATTTTAAATTGGATCCCAGTAACTATGCTACTACAAAGAGAGAAAGGATACCTGCAGGGGAGAGATAGGATTTTATTCCCGAAAGAAAACAGCATAAGAACATCTATTCTAGACATTCTTGGGGACAAGGTTAAAAGTTTTGCTCACTGTAACTGTGTTGATTTGAGTTTTTGCCAAGTGAAATTGCTGCCTTCTCTGCATATTTCCAGGTACGCTGCAGGAGGGAGATTTCTGGCAGGAAAGATGTGGAGATGGGATTGAAAAGGACTGGCTGCAGACCGTGCTTTTGAATTGTTCCTACCCAGAAAGAATTTAGAAGTCACTTAAGTTACCTGTACATTTTCATACAAGATTTGACTTTGGACACTGTCATGTTTTTTTCCATAGACTCATAGGATTTTTTAGGGTAGAAAAAGACCTGTAAGATCATAAAGTCCAATTCTTAATCTAACACTGACAAGCACTGCCAAGCCCACCACTAAACCACATCCCAAAGTGCCACATCTACACGACCTTTAAATCCCTCCACCACTGCCCCGGGCAGCCTGTCCCAATGCTTGGCACCATTTTAGTGAAGTTTCAGATGGGTTTAAACCAAAGACAAGGTGCTTTAGCTTAAGTCATAGGAGTCTACAAAGGCTCTGAGAGCACATAGATATCTGATACTAAAAAACAGGACACCACATGTTTTTATTGTCTCATTGGTACCAAGTTGGGGACAACATTTTGGGGAATACCTCTGCTACAAAATGCACGTAAAATATAATCATCTTCCCCTTGTGTATGCTTTCCCACTGAAGAATTATAGTTGCAACACCAGCATGGATATATTAGATAACATTCTTGGACTGGTTACCTTTACTGCTACCCTTTACCTGACAAAAATGCACACAAAACTATGTTTCTTGCTTCTCCGAGGCAAGATGTGTCTGTACAATGATAGCAAACACAAGTCATTAGAGCTCTGGTTTGAAATCTCCTGTAAAAGTTGTTCCTTCAAAACCTCTAGGCAACTCGGATTTGGATGAATCCAAATGTAGATCTATCTGTCAACATGAGATTTCAGGATTACTCTATTGGCAGTGCCCAAGTTACAGGGGAACAGTTCAGATAGGAGCTGCCTGGCTCAATAATCCATGGAGACAAAAGTCCTGATATTTGTGCTACTTTTCAGAGACATGCTCAGTATCCTACAGCTGTATCTGGAAATGTAAAGAGTTTAGCAAATAAGCAAATTTTCCTTGTGGGCCTTCTTGTTCTTGAACCAGAGAAGTATTCCTCTGTGCCTCAGCTGTCATCACATGCTTGACAGATTTGGGAATGGGATGTAACAAGGTGTCCAAAACCATCAGAGACAGATTTTTGTCCTGTTCTAAAATACACAGTAAGCAGCAACTTGGTCTCTTTAGAAAGCATCATATGCCTTGGAAAACTGGCAAAGGAAGTCTCCAGCTCTACATATGACTTTCTAGATACTCACAGAAGGAGTTTCTACTCCTTTTAATGGTTTTGCAATGTGTTTTCCCTTCTTTTAAAATTAAGAGTTGCAGTTGCACAGAGACTAACCCCTGGTAAAATGGGCCTTCTCTGAAATACATCTGGTGTTCTAAAATTTATTGTTATAGTTATGATGCTTATCTGTCGTATGGACGTGATCTTTGTCATTACACCATAATCCCAATTTGTGTAAATTACAGATGAACAAAGCTTTGTTTTTCAGACGAGCATGAGAAAAGCTGTGTTTAAAGCAAAACTGGAGCATTCCATTATATTGCATTCATTCTTTCCATCAAACTATACAGAGTAGGCCCTGATCGCAACCAGCCTTTGAATTTTAGATTTGAATATTAGGGAAATGCAGAGAAGATATCAGGGTGGGATTCATCACTGCTAAATGAAAGGGTTTATTTCTGAGACATGGCAGGGGGTTGGAACTACGTCATCTTTAGGGTCCCTTCCAACCCAAACCATTCTATGATTCTCTGATTCTCCAGTGATGGCAACGTAACCAGATCAATCCCACTCGGAGCAGGTGCTGCTGTAAAAGACTTCCTGCAAAGTAAGGTAGGGATGAGCTCATCCAAGTTATTTCTCAGTGTCATCCTGCAACTCAAAACCGTACTGAAACCATTTTCTAACCTCAGAATTATGACTAAAAATTCCTTTATGTCAATATGTTGATTGCCCATTAACTTCAGTCACCTCAGTCCTGGTAGCACAAAGCTGTTCAGAAGGAAAATGTCAGCTACAGCGACAGTGACCATTAACAATTGTGTCTTCATTTCATAGAATAGAATGAATAACCTGAATTAAACTGTTACAGTCCTAGCCAAAAGTCAAAGTGCTAGAATACGGGTATATGGTAGGTCCTGCTAAGTTAAGAAAGAAGACCTGAAAATCTTAATCAGTGCAATTGTTATTCTTGCAGTTCAAAATGTTGCCTTTTTATAGCAGATTCACTGAGAATATTTTTATGTAGACACAAGATTTGCAGAAATTTTCTGGCTATTAGAAAAGAGCTGAAGCAAATTCCAAGCCATCAAGCCCTTCACTCAAAATTGTTTCTTTGTCACGGTCACCAAACAAACACATCCCAGGACTATCAGCTGTGAGGTCTCATGTGCAGAGGTGTGGTGTCTGGGGTACAAGAGATTTGGGTTATCCATCATTTGGGGTGCCACAGGAATCAGTGTACCACATAATATGAGGTGTGCTTTTCCACAGGGAAGAGAAGAAACGGAACCCATTGGAATGAATTTTAAATTGATATTTTACTGAAGCTGGTAAACAGTAGGGTTCCTCCAAGATCCCTAATTCCCAAATTAAGGAGCACAACAGACTGTCATTATGCAAACCTGCTTAAATTCAAGTCCAAATGAGTTAGTGACTAAACAAAGTAAAGCAAATCTTAGCTTTGACTGCAAATAACATATTTATCAATTTAATGTTTGAAAGAAAAGAGAAAACAAAATAAAAGTCAGCTTGGATCAATCAGAACAAAACAAAGTTGATTATTTTTTCCTTGTTGTTTTCAAATTTTGTGGGGAAAAAAATATTGTTTGGGAGTTTAGGACTGAGAAGACAAAATATTGCACATTGTAAGGCCAAGTGAAATGTGTTGATATTTAAGAACAAAAAATCACTACACTGGATCAGACCAATATCTTGTCTCTAGTAGGAGCCAAAAATTAATGTCTATGTACAATATTTCTTCAGAATTCTCTCCCAGACTGCAATAACTTACAGCTCAGGGGTTTCAGGAGCTTGAAATCATGCTTTTTACATAATACCATGAACTTCTTGTCTACAAAGCTGCACAGGCAACACGTGAAATTATCAGAAGATTTAGCCCTTGCAATATCTGATATCAGTGTCTGGAAAGAGGGAATTCCATGGGCTGGCTGCATGTTCTATGACGAGAGACTTTCTCTTAGCTTGTTTTAAATCTCTGTTCTGTTCTTTCATTGGATCCACCTCACTGTTGCACCAAGACCATGATCAGTCCTTCTCCAGTGTATCCTGCTTCATTGAATTAAAAACAAAATTCCAAACATATGTAGTTTTCTGAATAAGTGTAACTCATTTCTTTCCATGAAATGGGAAAAAGAAAAATGCTTGTGTCAAAACCAGCTGCTGGAAGATACGTGAGACTGGGCACCCCTATAGCCCCCATTGCTCTTGTGTGTAGGGGGGAACCTTTTTGAACAGAAATCCCCACTGTGAGCTGAAAACTGCTTTGGCATCACAACAGATAGAGAGAGAATTCTCATCATGGCAGCTGTTACTGGATGGGCAAAAGAAGAAGTTTTGTTAAAAAAAAAAACCTGTTTCTGACATCATTTTGTGGGCAATGATGCCAAAATAGGAATGAAATTGCCTCTGTGACTGAAGTCTTCCTGCATATTTCCTCTGGCTTTGCCTGAGGTCTCTGATTTGCGTTCAAATCTCACTGTTTTTATTGTAGTTACAATTGGTGTCATATTTCTTATCTGAACCTATCTGGGGACATTGATCTTATTTCCATAGCACTGATGTGTTTCCCATCTCAGATTTGGTAGATGATGACATGTAAAAATGATGGAAAATACTTCTTAACAAATTTTCATCTCCCAGCCATAAAAAAAACCCTGTGTGCTGGGCCACACACTTGCACACACACTCCTGAGAGTCTTAAAAAACATCTCTAAACTGTAGAATCATAGAATCACAGAATGGTTTGTGTTTGGAGAAACCTTAAAGCTTATCCAGTTCCACCTCTTCCATGTGTAGGGACACCTTCCACTATCCCAGGTTGCTCTAAATCTCATCCAACTTGGTCTTGGACATCTCCAGGGATGGGCCATCCACAGCTTCTCTGGGCAACCTGTGCCAGGGCCTCACCACTCTCACAGGGAAGAATATCTTCCTAATATCCAATCCAAATCTCTCCTCTTTTAGTTTAAAACCATTCCCTCTTGTCCTTGTCTTTTCTGAAGCATAAATTTTCTCACCAATCTGCATTCAGATGTCAATGATTAGATGGAGAAAAGAAGATGAGAAGCTCCTGTGAGCATCACTGTTGATTCTTGTTCATTTTGAAGAGCAAGGAATACTCAGAAAGAAATTAGCATCTTGGTTTGCAGATCTCTGCTGGATGGATATAAACTTCATATAGAAAATGTTAATTAAGTTCTGTTGAACATTCTAGATAAACTGAGGCATTAATTCTGGTCTTGCAGATTTTAGGAAGGAAAACCAGCCTTTTTTTGGTCCAATTTCCAGCAGGTAATCCTCCTGTCTCTCAGGACCTCCAAGGCTCCTGGCCACTGTGTGGACATGGCCTTTACTGGTGCTACCTCACAGGTAAAGCAGGGCAGTGGTGGAGGTGGAGAAGGGCAAACTCCCACCCGGCCATGGATCACCTCTGTGTTCAGAACATCCTGATGGCTCAGCCCCCGTGTTGACTAAAACCATCAGCAAGGAACTCTGTCATGTGAATTTACACCAAGCATATTTCTTGGGTCAGGCACAAAATCAAAATTCCTTTAAGGAAGACGAGACTTTAAACACTTGCTGTCGGGGAAAAAAAATAAGTCTCCAAAGGCCTTATCTCACGCATGATACAGTCACAAACATCTGCTTCCGTTTCAGTTTTTCCTTCTGTTAAAAACTAAAGAGAGTGTTTCCAGATCCCTGGAGCACCTGTCCCTTTTAAGCCACGTACACAGCAATATGACACACACTGTTGGCCTGTGGATGGGAAAATGCTGTATTTATCAAACCAAACAATTTTTATCTCTTATTTTTGGACAATTGTAAGGCAAAGAAGTGGAATTCTATTACCAGATTTTTTCATATGGTATTTTGAATTCTGCATTAGAAACTGGCAAGTGTATCTGGCGTATTTCAGGGGAGTCTCACCGACAGCAAATGTGAGATGCAAATTCAACTAAAGCCTACAGTTTAATCCTCATTAAGGGACTCATTGGTGTCCACTTTATCAGGATAATGAGATAGAAAACAAGAGTCCTGAGGGAGGCCTTAATTAGGAGTTTTGGCAGGCCTGTTAAAATGAGTTTATGATGACTGATTCAGGGGGTTTGCTGTCACTGCATTTTCCTGCTAATAAGCATTTGCAAATATACCTTATATTCTTAAGCCTTAAAATGCAGTTGGGGTCTAGTTCAAGTAGCTCTTCTTATTCTGTGATTTTTCAAATCCTTCCTCCAAATTTCTACAGACCTTTAGTCCCCCTGCCCAGTCAGACATTAGGACACAGGATTTACATGCAGGGCTCCTTACAAATCGTCATGTGTCGATGGACAACATGGGAGCAGTTTGAATCTTACAAATCTGATGGAGGATAATCTAAGGGCAGAAGCAGAGGAAAAAATCCCTGGTTAGGACACGCACATCCTAATGCAGACATCCTGTTCAAGCTGGGGCAAATAATTTAATCTCTTTATGCCTCTGATCCCTGCCTAGAAACTGGAAAATAATATTATTTGCTTGCTTGTGTTACTTTTCTTATTATTGTTTCCTATTTCAACCTTCCTCGGACAAAACCTTCTTATTTTATGTGCACAAACCCCAAACCCTCCAGTGCTGACTGTGGTTATTGGCTTCTCCTGCAACAAATCCTCACCACATCACATTCCTGTTGCACTGCAGCACATCTCCCTTCTCTGCTTTCTCCACAGCTCAAGCGCTACCTGGCTGTCACGTCAGACTTGGCTGCTACTTTGGCCAATTGAATGTTATTTCATGGACAGGCAAATTTCCAGAAGCTGAATGACTCTGCAGAGCTCTGATCCCAGAAGCAAGGAAGGATTTTGAATACATCAGCACAATCAGTGTGTCAGGAGTGCCCCAGGCCTTCAGCTGCTGGGGTCTGGGGCAGGTACTGGAGAAATACCTGCCTGTACCAGCCTTGTTCTGGCTTTCTCGTGACCCTTTTACCAGTCACTTCCCAGCAACAGGCTTTCCTACTATATTTCCAGACATTTAGTCTAACTATGATAGTAATAAAGTAAGTTTAACCTTTTATAATTATGCTAGCAAATCAATTTAATAACAATTTGTTACTCTACTAGGATTTTATCACTATAAAACTAGCCAGTGACATTTCCCCCATGCAAGACAGAGTTCACATCCACGCAGATCATCTTTCTCATCCTCCAGCACCACCAACTGCACTTGAACTTCCTACCAGCCATGATCCCTGTGTGCAAACCACCAGATGCTCTGTGGTTGTTGCTGTTTGGAATGGGCCAAAACCGAGTCCAGGAACCATTGCAGCAATGAACAGCACAATTTTACCACAAGGCAGTGCTTGGGTCTGAGCCTGGCTCTGCCTTAGCAGCACAGCTGCAGCTTGAAAACTTTCCTCATGAAACTTCTCTGAAATCCATCATTCCAACTACCCTTCTTGCTGTACTGTAATGAAAGAGTGCTCCAGCAAAGTTGTTCATTTTTTTTCTTTTACAACATAAAATACATAAGAAAACTGAGAAAACTCGAGCAACTAGTTGAAAATCTAGAAGATAAAATGGCTACTTAAGCATTTTTACTGTGACTAGACTAAAAATTATTGTTTTATTTCCTCTGTACATGTACATATATACTTAGTAGTTAGTGTTATATATTCTTCTTGAAGTAAGTAGTAAAATGTGAGCAAAAACTGAGTGAAGTTCACACAACAAACCTTTTAATATTTACTTTTAAAATGTGTGGGATTGTATTCAAGTTCTGCTCCTGACTTTTGGACTACTGACATGCTTACAGCACCAATAATCTTCAGAGAATTGTTTTCTGGAGAGGACAGAGGAAAATGATTGGCATAATTTGACTGCCATTGTTCTAGGGGAAAGAATGCCCTGACTTGGGAGAGAGTCTGTTGAAATATTTGCAATAAGAATATAGAGAAAAGTAAGTTATTCATTGCAGATGCTTGGTGTGGAACAGCCAAAGGGACACAACCAAATACAGACACTTCCTTTATGACAGAATTTTTGTTCTTAATAAAAACAGAGAGAGATGTGCAAAAATCCCAAACATTTTGCCTAGAGAGACTTCTGCTGTTGTTGACACATCTGTGGGTTACTCAGGACTCAAAGGGACATCTGGAAGAGAGGAAAGTGATCCCACTGGGATCAGGTGATAAAGAGTTTATCCAGCCACAGGCAAGGACCCTCTACCTCCACCTCCTGTCAAGGCTTCTCCATGTAGAAGAGTTTCCGCCCATTAACTCTGTTGTCCATAACGGAAATATTTTTTTAAAAAGTGAAAATCCAGCAGTGAATTTTACCAGGGGAGGTTTATCTTGGATTGTAGGAAACAATTTTTCACAGTGGTCAAGCATTGGAAGAGGCTGCCCAGGGAAGTGGTGGAATCACCATTCCCAGGGGGTATTTAAAAGATGTGTAAATGTAGAGCTGGGGATGTGGTTTAGTGATGGGCTTGGCTGGGGGAACTATTGGACTCAAGGACCTTAGAGGTCTTTTCCAACATTAATGATTCTGAGATTCCCAATTCACAGCAACAATTATCCCATGGCCAAAAAAAAAAGGTTATGTAGAACATACTGGTTTTGTTGGGGTTTTTGTTTTGCTTGGCTAAAATAATTCAGCTAAAAAAAATCCTTTTGTAAGATAACATACCTTGTCTTGCTCTCTGGACAGGAGACCTGGGATCCCAGTCCTGGCTGGGCAAGAGCTACTGCCCTGCTGGGAACAGGAGATACTGTGTTATCAGTCCTAGTTTGCAAAGCACTCCTTTGGATGAGGATGGTGCGTAAGGCACCTGGAAAGGCATCCTAAATGTTTTTCTCTTGAAATGAAAAAGTTCACAATAGTAAACAAAGACAACAAGGTTGTCCGGTTTTTCTGGCAAGGCTCCAGTCTGATAATTACAATTTCACCTTTACATGTTCCCTGTGCAATTTTAATTACAAAAGCTTACATGTGTGTCCCCCTTGAATTTATGGGGCGTTTCTCAGTCGTGATTCATGTTTGCTGCACTGACTTCCAAAATAAAGTGAATTTTTCTGGCAGAGCAGAAGGATGTGTACCAAGGTTCTTTAACTCTGAAATTCCATACACAGGAAAAATGCTGTGTCCGCATGTGCCACCTTCAGGAAAAGATCTCTGGATGATCTGAGATCACAGGAAGGCTTTATGTCTTCTAAGACATTTATATCAGGTTAATCATTTCAAAAGGAGGTGCAACTTTTATAGCAATACCCTGTTGCCATGATGCATGTCTCTATTAAATTCCATTAAAATAATTTATAATTCTATAGGTTATTTTTCTAATTATTTATAGCTCTGAATGAAAAAAGAACTTTTTTTTCCTAATGTCAACTTGCCTTATGTTTAACTCCAGGCAATATCATGAACTTTTCTCTATGAGGCAGAAGATTCTTATGGTTCCTGATATTCTGTGCATGTGGACTAAAAACTCAGGGCTGTCACTGTTTAGCCTCAGAGAGGTCGTAAAAGAGATGGAACTCCTTAAGTTTGCCACCCAAGGGTTTCAGTGCTGGCAGTAGCTTTCCACATGATTTCCAGTTTTCCAACATCCTTTTTTAACGTCTAGAGATCCAAACTCAATAAAGTATTGATCTCTCCAGTGATGTGCTTGGAGACAAATTCACTGCTATTCATTACTGACCCTGTGTTACATATGTAAGAACATTATTCATTCTCACCCCTTCTAATTTTTTTTTGCTTGCAGATGATGAACCAAGCCTTCAAACAGAGCTTTCATGTTTAGAAGTATGACTTTTCTTCTAGTATTGTTTTTTAGTATTATTTAATTGTCATTTAATTTTGCATCATTACTTATTATTTATTATTTGTAATAAAATGGTATTAATTAGAAACCAAACATTTTAAACACATTGATGCTGAATAGGCATATTTGACTAAATATTACAAATCACTGTATTTGCAACAGCTAAGTTATTTTACCTCTGAACAGTTTACAGAATTCTTTATGACGTATCTTTGCTTCCCACCCAGGAACTTGCTGGAATAGTGGTTTTGCTTGCTTACAGATTTGAGGATTTATTGGTTTATTTGGTACTTCTGGGCATGCAGCAGGTAGTTAGTCAACTGTAACAGCCCCTGAAACCCAACTGTGCCTACTAAGCACATTGAAACCTGAGAACATTGGATCTGCTGCAGACATTTATCCCAAAAATCCCTTATCAGAAATCCCTGTGCTACACTGCACCTCCGAAAAACTCTGTTTGTAGCAGAAGAGTTTTATTCAGACCAAACTAGTTTTCCTCTGCCCTACAAGCCACCTCTTGACATAAGCAGTTTCTCTCCCTCTTTAAGCATCCCCATTTGAGGGACAATATCAATAAGGTTATGGAAAATCAAGTGTGGAATCACCCAGACATTTCAGATTTCCTGGAGGGTTTCCAGCAATGCTCTGCCTGTCTGCACCACATTTGGCTCCATGGTACCTGCACACCAAGCTGAGTCAGAGGGACTGGAGTCGCTGATGTTTTTTATCTCTGAGAAAATACACCGTAGATGATTTCAGAATTGCCTCAGGGTCTTATCCGTGAGGTTTTAGTGTGCATCGGTTACAACGGGAAAACAGTATTAACTAGAAACCAAACAGAAAATAACTAAAGTGGGTCATTCCACAGCCAGTTGTTAGAAGGGCTTTCTAATCTCTCAAAGGCTTTCCTTTCCTATTTCTGTCCAGACAATGGTTTTATAAAGTGTCCCTTTGGAGAGACAACTTGCATCTTCATTTTCCACTCCTGTCTTTCACGCTTGTGTGGTAACCTTTGCAGTCATTAATCACCAGTTTGCAGCAAAACAAGCAGAACTCTGAACCTGTCTCACACCAGAGTGCCATTACGAAAAACAATTTGTCATTTAACTCAGTGTTGTGAAGTTTATCTCTCCTAATGAGACGTTGTTCTCCATGGGTATTTTTCCCCCCTATTTCATTATTACAGCTCCCTTTAGGCAGGTTTCCCTTGAGTTTTAATTATGAAAACAACACCTGTTTTCAATGCCACTCTTGGAGTTTTCATCTGCTCCAGAGAAAGCATTTGCCTCTCTGTTATCTCCGATGTCTTCCACTCTGCATTGATTTCCCAGAAAATGCTGTATCGATTTTATCTTGACATTTCAGTGAATGCCTCATATTCCTCATTCTTCCTTTTTATGAATTTTAGAAAGAGCTACACTCACCTTTGTTCTCTCTGGCCTTCCAGTTAGGGAATACTTGTGATTTTCCTTTTGGGTTTTAAACCCCTCTGTGATCAGACCTTTTGCTGCTGTGCCCTGTGCTTTTTGAACCTGCTCTCTAGGTCGCGAGGGAAATGGAAAGATTTGGTTTTTTCTTGGTCTTTAGTCAAACCTTAAGACTTGCTGCAATATTTCTAACATTTGCTCTGCTTTTAAGCTCAACTTCATGAGTTGTTTTCATCCATCACATTTGTGTTGGTTTGGATTGAAGATCCTGGTGTTGTGTCATGTTCAGTACATCCATCTTATCATTAAATTATGCCGGTGTTGGCTTCAAAATCTTGGGCAAAGTTTTTCTCCTAATTTATTTTGACTTTATTTGGAGTGCAAATATTATGTTAGTGTTTTATTATACTGGAAATAATAAACAGTGGTGAATAATAAAGCAGTTCTCACATTCACTATCTTTTGCCTTTAGTTCATATATAATCTTTCATCACTGCTGAGGGGCAAATAAGGCATTAAACAGACAAAAAGAATACTTTTCACTATGTAATAATAATAATAATAAAGCAGTTCCCATCTAACAGCTTACATTGAAAGAACAAAGAAAGTTAGTTGTAGAACACTGCCAGGCTTATAAAATATTACTCTAAGGAACTGAACAGACCTGAGTACTAGAAAAAGGATCTATACGGAAATTTCTGGATTTTCCTTAAAGAAAGTGATTTATCATGGCAGCCACTGTATCAGAACCAAGCAATATCCTGACCTGCAGATCTGGATAAAGCAAAGAACTGGGTAAGGTTGATATCCCATAGCACAGCCATGTGTGGAGGGAGTTTGGGATCTATTTTGTCCAACACCAACCACCTAAAGAGCAAGTGACTACTTAAACCAGAGATTCAGTTTCCTCCTAGAGCTCATAAAGATAAATAATTGAAGTATCAATACACTTTTCTTAGGAAAGAATGGATCATCCCCAGATCTGCTCTCTCAGCATGACCTCAGAAGAATCAAACTTAGACTGAATGTTTAATTTTTAGGCAGGCAATGGTAGATTAGGTATTTTCCACCATAAATCTTATTAACAGAAATGGTTTCAGGTGTCATACTCACGTTTCAAATCAGATCACTCAGCCTGGCACAATAAAATCATCACTGAAATGTTAATGGAACACACATTATCACCCTTCCTTCCATCACTCATTTAATGATTGTGTTATTTCCCAGTTAATTCCCTGTCCTCCCACTCTCAGAAATCCAAACGCAATAAAACAAGAAGCTCAAGCAAACAATGTTTGCAATGTTTACTTTGGGACTTTTTTAGGGTGTTTCCAGCTGAAAAGGTTAAAAATTATGCCACGTCTGCTTATTTCTTTCTTCTCTAGTAGTGGTGAGTCAAGTCAATTTAATTTTCACAGTGCAATTTTTGGACCAGTGTTACCTCACTGATAGAAATAAATTCCATAAGCATTTCTCACACTGATTGAAAATAAGCAAGCAATTGGAATTAATCCACTTTTAGGTTAAAAATAGTTAAATAGGTAGATAAACATTGGAAGAATGTTATAATAGAAAATTTACATTACCATCCCTCCGTCCCTCTTCTCCACCTCCTCATCTTCCTTCCAGATCTTGTTTCTTTTGAAATACATACAAATATCTTGAGGACAGATCTTTAATTTTGGGTTAATTTGCAAAAACCTCTCTTTGAATGTATGCATGTGCATATTTGTGAATGTATGTATCTACATATATCTATATATACCATGATTTCTAGGACAAGCTAAAAAAACTTCTGGTTTAATTAGATCTCCATGTCATTAAAATATTCTGCTCCTAAAAATGATGGTTTAGGGTTTTTTTTCATTTTCTTATGAATATTCTGAAGACCTAGAGCAATAAAGGCGAGCTTAAATAAGAGGAATTCTCATGAACAGCTATTATACAAAATTCACGAATCATATTTTAAAATAAGTAATGGAGAAAAATAAGTCTAATGGAGAAAAGCATATTTAAATTACCTGCAAAATAAAGCATTAGCAGACTTTTCAGTTTATTTGGAAATACGTTGTTCTAAGTCTTTTTTGCCATCCCAACAGCAGATGGAAATTTCAGTTTAGAGAATGGTCATGAGCAGTATCTTTGCATCTTTCCTACCACTTGAAACAAATGTGGTGGATACCCGTCAAAGGATATGAATATAGATTTAAACCTGGATTTTGATTTTTTTCCTCAGCTTCTGAGGTATTAAATTCCAGTCAGCAAAAGTAGAATGAGATTTTCCTCACCCATACAGGACTTCCTGAGCAGCTCATCACAATTCCTATACCAGTGTGTTTCAGAATTGTCCCAGTTTTCCAAGTCCCATCACAGGTCGTCATGTTTCCCCTTCAAGGTGATTAGTTGGCAACATATATTTGCTACTCCAGTTTTTCTGCTTTGTGTTTTATTTAGTCTTCAGTTGTTCCCAGCAATGATATTTTTTGGGTAAATTTGTGGTATATTGGGGTTATCACTAACAGAGAGGTAGCTTAGTATTACTACTGAAAATAGTCTGAGAATAAGGGTTTTCAGGATAAAAAGAAGCCTTAATAACAGCAGAAAATTTCAGTGAAAAGGCAATGAGGAGTTGTAAGGGCCATCTATTGTGGTAAGGGTAATAGTGGATTATGTGGGAGAGAAGTCTGTGTAGCTGCATGATAAAAAAGGATATGAAGGATCTCACAGTGGAGACTTGTTTTTTGGGAAGGTTTGCAAGTTTTGGCACTAGAAGTAAATTTTTTTCCCCAGGGGGTTCGCAATATGTCCTGTAGCCCTTGGCACAGGCTTTTCCTAGAATCTGAAAAATGGGGATGTAGTGAATTAAGAAATCAAACAGACGGCAATACAGGGAGAAGATTTCTTAGTCCTCCACAAGTTTTGAAAGCTCTGAGTAATTCACTATAAATTCACTTGCTCTATTAATATGAATATGAACCTGGTTTAGTCTAAGGTGTCCCTAATCATGGCAGGGGGTTGGAACTAAGTGACTTTTAAGTTCCTTTCCAACCCCAAACATTCTGTGATTCTATGATTCTACAAATAGTCTATTTTGTTGCAGAGAAAACCCCACAGATTCCTATTTAACGTGCATTAGTATAATCTGGCCTTTAACATGCTGCAAATTTGATTTATGTCTTTATCTAATTTTTTTATCTGAAAAAAGAAATCCTATCAAGGTCTGAACAAGGAATTGCAGCAGGAAAATGAAAAGAATAATGTTTTCAGCTCTCCATGATCCCAACAATTCAGGTGACTCACATCCACAAAGTCTCATCCCTTGAAGCACTGGCTTACGGGAAACTTTGCTCAAACAACCAACCATTCATCAAGAGATAATTGCCAGCACTGGATAAACGTGCAGAAGCCAAAGAAAGCTGAGGGACTTTTTATGTTGGCAAAGGCCATTACTCATCGGGTGGCAGTTGTAGCTTTGGAACTGCAAATGCTGCTGTGCTTTGTTAAATCTGGTATTCACAACAAAAAAATAAATCCACAAACAACACAGAAGTGTAACAAAAGCCCTGCTAATGTTTAAATTTTATAGTGAGATACAGCCACCAGGCACTAGCTAGAATAGCTAGAGAGGAATATTTCTGATTGGCTACCAGCTGTTGGAGCTGCACAGATGAGCTGGAAAGCAGCAATTTACAAGCTATTTCATATTTAAAACTGTTAAGTCCTGTGCAAAACAATGTTTTCTTTCTGGGAAAAGTAGCAGAAAAAAAAATAAAGTTCCACAGAACAAAGGAAACATCGACTAGAACAAATTCTCCCAGCACAATGAGAAAATTCAGATTTCTCTTTAGTTCATTTGTAAAAACAAAGTATTTATTTAAAAGAAAGTATTTGAAAGAATAGTGACATTTCTTTATGTTAAAAATCAGACTTGCTCCTTAGAAACATTAATTACTGCCATGTCATAAAATGTCATAGTTTAACTTGCAACTCATTTTTTAATCATTGCTGCATCAACAGAGCTATTTTAATACAAAGTCTTCCAAAATTTCTGAATGCAGCTACGTAAATTGTGATTAACTAAGGAAGATTATGGTGCTTAAACTAGAATGGAAGTAATAAATGTTTATTTCAGGAAAATGTAAAAGATTTGTGCAAAACCATTGCATTCTATATATAGTCCTTCATTTAACAGCTCTACAAACCTGCAAAAGTTGGTTCTTGTTGAAAACTGCCAGGCTACATACAATGAAATCTGGAGTAATAACACCAGAGAGCTGTCAGTCAGCCATCCATCCATCTAATTGGCTTCTTACCATCTTTCCATCATGTTTTTTTTATAACTGGTCGCCTCTGGCTAAAATGCAAATCATGAGGAAGAGCCGTCTAGAAAAAGCTGCTGCTTTCTTAATTATCTGTCAGAGTATGGACCAGTGGACCCTGGGCCGTGGAGTGGAGTTATGCTAAGCAGAAAGGCATCATGGGAATTGGAGTGACAGCTCATTTTCCTCCTGTGTTTTTTCCGCGTTCGAATGACAATGCAGAAATACGGGTTTTTCCCACACTTTCTCTGAACACCTGGGCCAATGCTCAGGGGAACACAAAGCCAAAACTGTCACATTTCCAGACATGGTCTTATTGCTGTCACTGTGACAGGATTGTTGACAAATGCCAGCAGTCATCTCAGCATCTTGGGAAATGTCTGCCGTGGTTGTGTCAACAGCCTGACAGAAATTGTTAATGTTTAAACTTCTTCCACTGACAGAATCCTGTCTTGCTGACAGTATTTGTCATATGAAACTCAATCTTTGTCAAACTTGCTTAAAAATTAACACTTCCTCCATTTCTTTTGCAGCTAACTGCCTGTGTGCTTTTTTTTTTCCTTAAGTAATAAGATTTCAACAAGGTAATATTCCACAGTCCACAATGAGTCCAAGAGCACAAGCACATTATGAACTTATGGCCAGCTTGTCCTTTTGACCTCTGCTACAATGATAATTATGCTTTTATTCCTTGCCCATTTTTTTTGCCTTAGGAATCAAAGTTCTGAATTATTCAAGAGCCATAAAAATCCTATTTCTCAGTGTACAATGTGGAAAATCAATTAAACAGAGTTAGCTTAGCACTTATATAAAAATCAAGTTACAAGTTTGTAGACATACATTAACTGAGTCCTTCTCCACCTTGGGTTTTGAAGGTCAGTCCAAATGGACAGAGAAACAGGGGCAGTTAAGTCTTACCTGGGAACCTTATTCCAGCTCTAAATCTGAAATTTCATCAACACAGAATCACAGAATGGCTTGGGCTGGAAGGGACCTTAAAAATAATCCAACCGCCTGCCATGGCAAGGAATGTTACCCACTGGATCTGGGGCACTTGCTCAGAGCCCCATCCAACCTGGCCTAGGAGGAATACTGGTTTGTACCAATGAAAAGACAAGCCACATAATCAATGTTGTATATCGGCCAAAAACCTGGCATGGCAATATCACTAAAATTTACTTGAGTGCACCATGACTGTACCCAAAAACACACAAACTAATTAATCATCAAGAACTCACTGGTTGCTAAGAGTGAACTAATAGCAGGAAAGATTTTTATGCTTAAGGAAGAAAATTTGAAGGACAAATGTGCAACCAGAAATGTGGAGACCTTCAGAATGGTGCAAGGCATGGTCTTGGAGCTCCATTAGGAAGAATTTTGCCAATGTATCCATACTGATAACTGACCCATGTCCCCTGGTGGCATTATGCAATCCATAGGTGTTAGGATCTTATTAAATCAGTTAAAAAACCAAACCTTGTCTGTTCACATAGATTGGAGATTTAGCAGGAGTGATGTCCTGAATACATTTTAAAGCTAGAAATTTATACCTTCTCCCAGTTCTTGCCTTCACAGAAAATATTTAGTGGGCAGCTCTCTCACCTTTGGAGAAGCAAATTCATTCCATTAGCAATCCTTGCAGAGGTCTGATGTTGTGTCCCAGATGTTTCATTCATATCAAATATTGTTCTTCATTTACCTTCCCAACATGATTTCTACATATTGTCATTTTCTGACCACTGTAAAGGACAGAAGCAAGGCCTAGGCAGGCAAAGAGTCGCTCATGGGTAGCACTGATGTAAAACAATATAATCAGAGACCCTGAATGTGGGCTAGAGAGCTAAGGCTGCCTTTTCTTCACTGATTCTGCTTTTCAGTGTGACCTTTTCCAGTTGCATAGGTTGAACTATTAAAACTTGGGTGCCTAAAATTGGTCATGCAGCACCATACATAACAAATTAAGTGACCTGTTTCTAGAAGAGAGGAGCATCTGACTCTTTCATTGTAGTCAGTAATGGCTAAAAGTTTTCAGTAACTCTGTGAGACAGGTATTTCCTTAAGCACTGGGTTCTTAAATAACTTTTGGCATTTGGTTTATAGTTTGAGTTTGGACTTATTGTACCATCTTTCTCCTGCTGCTGGGTGGATGCCCTCAGTTTGGTTTCCTGTGCAAGGTACAAGAACAGCTGGATACCTAAGGATGAGACCTGGAGAACAGCCTGAGCAAAGGACTGCCTGTAAGAGTAAGAAATGTGAGAGAAAAATGAACCTGTTCTCACAGTTCTTCATCGTATGAACATTTCTACACTTTGTGTAACCCAGAGCTCTTTCACCTTCGCAGTGGATGGAGTCTGACTGACGAGAAATTAGGCAGTGTATTTTCTGTGAAATACTGGGATTTTAGGTGATGAACTTTCTAGCACCATGATATGAGTAGTTCATATTCACCAAAAAAAAGGAGGAGGTCTTGGAGGTCCTGGAGAACAATCGAGATACCAAGGAAAAGTGGACTCCTCTTCCACTAGGAAGCAGCTGGGAAAACATTCTTCATAGTCCATTTATGGATTTAGCAATTCTTACTCGACCTTAAGAAATTATTTAAGAACAAGGCCTTATTTTGCCTGTATCTTCACTTTCACACTTACCAGACTGAGATAATTATATTCAGCTACCCTGATATGTCTAAGAAAACAAGAACTACAAGATAATAGAATGGTCTGGCATTTTTATTTCTTTTTTTGAAGTGATTTGGATGTTTATGACCATAGGTTTGCTCTCTTATACATCCTGGGGAGTGAAATCAGTCTGAATGTGTTTGAAATCTTGAAATTTTAAAAAACTGCTAGCAACAAATTGGAGATATTAACTTCATAATCATGACCTGAAATTTAAACACTGTTAAATTGAGACATGTAAAGTATTGCCAAGCTTTCCTGAATTTTGCATTGTCTAATCTCACAAAGATTTGTTTATGCTGCTATATTTGAAGCTGGTTATCAGAATCAGTTCTTTTTTTCGTACAGGAATGATGTCAGATGAATGTAGCAGATGGCAAAATTCGATATTGCCGATATGATCTGTAATGCTAAGGAAGTTTTAGTTCAGAGATTTTTAAATTCTTTATAAAGCAATACCACCTCTATTTATGGGTAAATAAACTCAACAGACCAGCCAGAGCTGCAAAGGTAAGTACGTAGACAACTTATACTGGTGCAAAGATATATTTATGGGACTTTGTCAGAGACATGAGGTGAATTATTTCAGACCCAAGATCCAGAACTCATGTACCCAGAATCATACCCTGTGCATAATAGAAATAATCCCATATGTGTCTGTCAGGAAGCGTGCTAGAGAGTTTGAAACAAATCCATGCTGCCATTCCAGAGTTAGCTCCGGGTGAAAGTTATGTGTGTCTGTATAAAAAAAAAACTCTGGTCATAAATTTGTTTGGCTTTTAAGTTGTCTCTGTCAAAAAGAAAAGTTTGGAGGTTTAAACTTGATTTCCAATTTTTCATTTATGAAATATTAAATTTGCCTGGAAAAAGAAAGGGGTTTGACTGCTAAAAAGTGATGAGTGCTCAGCAGTTTCATACCAGACACGAGCAATGCAGAGACTTGAGCTGCGCAGATGGGATCCTACCAGATGTAAGATGCAAAACTCAGCCCTGCAGTGAGAGATTTTGGATCCACACAGGGTTCATCTGGAGGCTGCTGGAACTGAAAGATAGATACTGAAAACTGAAACTGGCTTTTTGTGTTCCCTGGCCACCCTTGCAGCAGCCTGTTCTTCCCCAAGCCTTGGCACATCTGCGCGCAGCTTCTGGGAGTGATCACCTGCACCGAGAAAAACTGAAAATCCTTCATTCTCCTTGACACGACCAAGATGATGTAAGGAAGAGAACAGAGCTGAAAAGCCTGTGAGAGCAGAGCAGAGCATTGAATATATAGCCTGAGTCCTGGGCTAAATAATTATCTCCGGGTATTGTATTATTTGCATAATTAAAAAGTTTGGCTGAATTTCCGACACGCTGTCTCCTACATCGGGGAGGTGGTGGGGGCGAGTTAATCAGCAGGAGGAAAGTGAAGGTTAATGAATTGTTATTCAGATGGTGCAGGCCCTGTGAGATTTGTGGATAATTGATACCATTTGGGAGCTAAGGCTGAGTGGAAGACGAGAGAGGAGCTGCTGCAGCAGCTAGACTGGAAAAGAGCAAGCAAATGATAACTTAGCAATTATCATTTTGATGGGCTTGTTTGTCTTTTTTTTTTAACTTCTTTCTCTGTCTCAGTCTTTTTAAATTTTTGTTTGTTTGTTTTCCGTTCCCTCATGAATTTAGTAGAACTAAGATGGATGCAAAAGAATAAATTTTTTAAAAATTAAATATCTGGGAAAAGACAATGGCTTTAGAAATCTCGTCTGGAAAATTGCCATGTGGAGGGTGGAAAAGATAATTTTGTGTGTGCTGGAAGTGTGATAGCAGCATCAGGTTTCAGAGGTTCCTTTCACTTCAGTATGGGATTTTTTCAGCAGGTCAAATTCCCCATTTGCAGAAGTCCAGGGTAAGACCTGCACACCATTAGCACGCTATTCCTGATTGCTCATACTATGAAAACATCTCAAGAACGTGAACTCGAGCCCCACAGCATTCAGCATTGCCCAAAAAGCTCAGATCCCCTCATATTCCTGTTTTTAACCAAGATACCAGCATGAGAAGAAGCCCCTGAGGTGACCTGTAGCACCTAAAGCTACAAACAGGTGAGTAAAAGAAGCCACATCTCCTGAACTGGGCCACTATAAATAATAAACTTTAAACAATCCTTCTGAACCATGTTGCAGGGGTTCACCAGGCCATCAGAATTTGACAACATAAGGAAGATATGAGAAACAACACTGAGAGAATCCTGTCCAGCAGAGCTTTAAGATGACTGTGATTAACGATTGGCAAGAAGGAAGTGTTATCCATCTTGGACATGTGTCTTCTCCAAGGAAGTTATTTATAATTTAATTCAGATAAAATTATTTCTAATTTAAACTATTTATTTAAAAATACTTATAATTTAAGCCAGGCAATATCCTAATAATGGAATTCTTTAGGGACCCAAAATAAACCTCAAGGACATCCTTGACACTGGCTGCTTACCAGCATCACTTTGAGACATTTCACAGACATATTTCAAGTGCTTACTTTGGGCCCACAATCAAAAACATATCAACAAACAAGTTGACTTTTTATCAGTCCAGAGACAGAACAAAAAGGTATTCTATCACCAGTGCTGTTCTTAGATAAAACTGAGAATTTTAATGTATAGGACTTTCTCACATTTCAAAAAATCATTTTTGGGGGTCCCAGGTTGCCTGAATGGAAACCTGTCCATTCTCTGCTGCTCCCACTCCAAAATCAAAAGATTTGGATGCTGAATATTTGGCCTGCAGTGAGTGAGCATTTTGTGAAGGACCGAAATCCATGCTCCACACAGAAAGGTGGAGAGGAAAGGCTACTCAAAGCAGGGTAGGACTAAATTGCTTCTGTTTCTTGCTTTTTATTTAGATGGAATCACAGAACTAAGGAATGGTTTGGGTGGAAGGAACCTTAAAGATCATCTGATTCCAGCCCCCCTGTAGGGACACCTTCTAGTGGATCAGGTTGCTCCAAGCCTGAAGTTAATGGTGAAAATTAATTGTAGGAAATAGTCTCAAAATTATTTTTCTCTGCTTCTAAGACATCTCATGGTTGCTGTGATAGAGACATGAGACGTGTAGATACGGAATGTTAGCGCTGTGTTTGAGTCCAAAAGGGTTTCATGTGATGTCCCCAATAATAAAGGAGGTTATGCAATGGCCTCAACTTATGGGAGTTGGCAAAAGAGGGGTAAAGCATTGTTCAGGCATTGGAACAGGCTGCCCAGGGAAGTGGTGGAATCTCCATTCTTGTAACCACTCAAAAGGCATGTGGATGTGGCTCCTGAGGATATAGTTAAGGGCTGGACAAAGTGATGCTGGGTAAATGTTTGGACTCAATGGTCCTGGAGGTCTTTTCCAAATTTAATGATTCTGTGAAATCACTGAAAACTCTGAGATTTGGTCTGATTTTAGGAAAAGCTGACGCTGATCTGTAAGTTATGCTTAATGTAGTAGTAAGTCCTACTCTATACATCAGATAAGAGGAAGAGGAATCCACTACACCTGCATCTTACGGGAAGGAAAGCGATAATTTCCTTATGGTACCATTAAATATTGCCTTCCTGGAAAATCTGTATGTTGCTACCAGTGAAAGTTTGTAGCACCTCCCCAAGCATTTGGGTTCCCTTTCTAGGTTTTGCAGCAAACCCACATGACTTTGGCCCACATGCAGATAAGATGATATTTATTTGAACTTTAATAATATTTCCCATTCCTTCCACTGATGTTAGTCTAGAACAACTCCATTTTCCTGTCATGTCCCACAGAACAGATATTTTCCTTTGTACCTTGGCTGGCTGTCTTTGAACTCTTTTTTTTTTATTCTTTTCCTTTCTTTTTTATTTTTTATTCTTCTTTTTTTTCTTTCATATTACAAGTTCCCGCACCTTTGAGACCTTCGTAACTTCAGGAAAGTTTTATTTATTTATTGAATAAAAAATTCAGTGGGAAAAGAACACACACTCACACATACCTGTACGATGGGAAGGGGAGGGGGTGCAGAATCTAGGGCACAGCTTGCCGTGATGAAAAAGATGACAGGTGCCCCCCACTGCAAGCGTGGGACTGAGAGACCGTGGCTTGAATTTAAGGAGGATTCGAGTGACTTCAGGGAGAAATCTTCTACCTGCAACACTTCCTTGTAGTTAAAATACACAGCACACTGCTGCAGCTAGTTAAAGAGACAGGCAAGTGTGAAAATTAATTTAAGAGGCAGTTACACAGATTTTGGGTGAAGGTCTGAATAATGAAAATAGCACTGCTAGGGACATATTTTTGGCTGATTCCAGTGCTGAAATACACTGTAATGTTGGCTGATCTCAATTTAATACAATCCTGCAAGCAGGTGTCCTTGATGGTGCTTCAAGACTTCTTGCAAATAACTCCTTATGTTGCCACTTTTAAAATATGTGGGCAGTATTGTTGGACAGAGCTCATAAAATACAAAATAAATGAAAAGGAAAAAAAAAACCAGACATGGCATTTTGCATTGAGGAGTGAAGAATATGAAATAACTGGGTTATGCTCTAACAATGAGCATGGTGGGAAATGTAGCTCTGCAAATGTATCAGGGGAACTGAAATAAGAGTTAAATTAAAACTTTCTAGGTTGATAAATTTGCTCTGGGTCACACAGCAGTGATCAGAACAAAAGGTTGGATATATAGAGAGTTACTGACTCGTTGATATTTCCCTGCAGACCATCATATATAAAATATTGTTATTTGACCTCTGTGTCTTCTGGTCCTGTTTTTTTAATTGTCTTGTCAATATTTTGGTGCTGCTGCCTTTGACTCAGGAACTGCCTCCATCCTCATTGCAATTTTGGACACAGTTTAGATGAACAGGCACATCAAATCCCCATGCTCAGAACCTGAAACCTGAAAAACATAAATATAATGGAAGATTTCTGAAAATCAGACATATTAGGCACAATTACCAATAGACAGGATGAATCTTGTTGCTTCTTCTCAGTAAATCCAGTCACACTGGAATTTTCACACCCGTGTTTAGTTTTCTAATACTTGTGTGCTCAGTATAAGCTAATCATCAATATTTCCTCACCTTAATAAAATGGGACAGCTTCAGGGGAATAGTCTACATTAGATATTATGTATTGTGGTGGGATGAATAACTCACTCAAGATGGCTTTTACTTTTCCCCATTGACAACCTCCATGTTCAGGTTAACTTTCAGAGCTCTATGATATCAATATACTTTGAATTAGTAGCATTCCTGTATATCTGATTTTTAGTCAATTAAAAATACACAGATAAATCCCACTATTCTACCATCTTCAGTAGCAGATTTACAACTTTTGTTCCTTTCTTTATCACTCTCTGTTATTTTTTATGGTAGCAAATACCTGGTTTGGAAAAGAAGCAGAATTTAATGCAATCCTAATCCATGATTTCTCCCAGAAAGAATATGTGGAGTTTTGCTGCAGCAGCTGCCACAACTGACCATTGAGCTAGAATCTTTCTGCTTTATGGGTCTAGTGCAAAACTGAATCCAGTCTGTTTGATTAGCAAAATCCCAGCAGCTGAAAAGCACAATCACCTGCTCTCGGAGAATTAAAATAAAAAGGATTTTGGTGTCTGGAGGAGCTGAGCTTTCCAGGAGCCACCAGGGATATCTGTTCTTGTGACAATGGAGGGTAGATAATCTTATACCATGACAATTTCTTCTGTTCCAATTGGTGGAAAAGCAGGAGTGGAGGAGATGGAAGCCCTCACAGGCTTTTTTGCCCAACCTAGTGCTTTACCCCAAAGAATATTTCTTCTGCATCGACAGCTGCACAGCAAAAGCAGCTCCGTCTGTTGAAATATGCAAATGACCAGCACGCATCTTTCCTCCCTCTCCTACTGGGCAGGGAATTCTGAATCTAAATTTATGGTGGAAAAAATCGCAGAGAATCAGAGTGAAGTGAATCTCAAACTGGGGGACTGCAGCGCATTTGGTTGGATGATGATTTCAGCAGAGGGAAAAAAAATGAACAGGGCGTACTGGTTCTAATAAAGAAATGTCTCAGTTTAGATTGGCAGAATCAGTGGACAGGACAAAAGGTCACTGAATTTGGGGGAAATTAATTAAGTCACAACACTGAGAACTCATTGAAAGAAAATTTAATTTAGAGTTATGGATAAAAGTACACTGAAAGAGAATAAACATAAACTGGTGAAATGGTCTAAGCTGAACAAGAAAATTCAATTTGCCCTAGAAAAATTTATTTATTTTTTCAAATAAGAGATCGACATTGACTCCACTCTCCGGTGTGCTTATTCGTTTTGCCTTTTGTTCTATTTGGTTACTGTTAATGTAAGCAATGATTTAAGCAAGGTAAGGGTACCTGGTCACGACCATTCAAGACACCCAGTGCTGGCCTGTCCTTACAGGCACTAACTGTGCTGTCTAACCTCAGCATTTATTCAAAACAAGATTATTCAAAGTCTTAGCCATAAATTTTAATTTTTTCTGAAAGAAGTGAAGATTAAAGATTAACACATTACAACTACGAGGAACGTTTGGTCTCTCTCTAATTCAGATTGTTGTGGTACTTAGCATTACAAATTCAGATCTTTATTCAAAGAATAATAAATTAACAAGCTGGAACATGTTAATGATACATCTGACCACTCAGTGTAAAGTTATATCACACTTGACTTCATAAATAAAGAAGTTCATTTTTCCCTGTTCCTTATTGTACCGTTCAGAATTGACTCCTAAACCCTCCACTAAATGATTTGGGGTCTCGTTATTATCCTCTTTAGTCATATGTCAGAAACAGCTTCACAGAGTCATATTTCTTGGAACTTTATGCAAAGTTAACCATGAAAATCCATTATGTTTTTCTTGCAATCAGGTTATACTCTCTTTATTTTCTGTATTTGCCTTGTTCCAGTTTCTTCCAATCCCTCTAAACTTTCTCTTATCATGATTTTTAGAATATTTTTATCTTTAGACCCTAGGTCTCAGCAGGTGAAGGGAGAAATGCCAGGGAATTCTGTCTTTGTTTCCATGGTCATTTAGACACCATGGCTTGAAGAAATAGAGAGAAAGAGAATATTTTTACAGAAATATTTGGTGCTGTCCTAAAACAGTGATCCTAGGCACATATTGCGCCCTGGATATGTCATTCCCTGAGACAGCTTTCCTCAGTTCCTTAGAATACTGAACACATTCTAGTTCATTCTCTGTCTTTGGGGCATTTTTTTTGCATGTCTCAGTAGAGTTCTGGATCTGGTTTCTGATCACTACAGTAATAAATAAACTAATGCTACTAGTTTGCACTTTATTGGATTTGTATGAAGAAAAAGCAGTGAAGATAACCTGGCAAAAATAATCTTGTTTCAAGGTCATGCCTTTTCTTTTTTTCCTTATTGAATTCCCTTTCAACTTCAGTCCAGTCATGAAGAATTGGATTTGTGGCCCTGTTTTACTGATGGAAAAGCAGTGGCACATAATCTATACAACTGTGCATGCAGTATCTGGCAGAGGTTCAGCCAGTTTTCTACTTGCCAGCAAGCCACATTTTTGGCTGGAAGAACCAAAGTTGTCCCAACTTTATTGGCCCTAATCACACCAATCGTTCTACATTTCAGTGAGTGGTGCCAAAGTTATTTCACTCCCTAGCAATGACTTTGTGGTCTAAATTTTTTGTCCTTAGAAATGATTATGTTCATAATGCTGACAAAAAAAAACAAACTTTGCTGACATATAGCACTTTCTGTCAGCAGATTTCAAGGATCTTTGCAAAAGAGGTCAGGATTTTTATGCCCATTAGCAAATGGGGAAACAGACATGAGCAGGTGGAGTGTGTTTACTGAGGTTTTATTTCTTTGTAAAATATATATTAAAAAAAAATAGAAAAGAACAGCACCCAATTCCCCAGACAACATCTGTACAAACAAGCAAACCAGCTCCACAGCACAGATTTCAGCTGGGTCCCACAGTCTTCCCACCATTTTTTAGCAGATTCCTCAACACAGCTTTGTCTGGAAGCAACTACAATTCCATAATGCCATGTCCCTCTAGTGAAAGGTCCACGGTCCATTTTATTTGCTGGTACTGATTCATCCCTTAATGTAAATCCATGCCTCTCCTTATGTTGATCCCTATTTTCTCTATATAATCAACGGAATTTTTTGCTTGGCTTGAAATAAGCACAAGAATTCTTCCAACTCTCCAGTTCATAGAATCACAGAATGGTTTGGGTTGGAAGGGACCTGAGAGATCATCCATTTCCAACAGCCCTGTTTGTCTTTTACAAACGTGGTTGTCTTTGCCAATGCAGTCACCCTTTTTTTTTTTTAATCCAGATTTTAATCCAGAGCAATGAATTTTAGGATAAGAATACTAAAATAAAATAAAATAAAATATAAACTATTGTTCTTGCCCAAAGTGGAAAGCAAGAATAAAAGATATCAGATCTATAAGGTGAGATCCCATGAGACTTCAGCTCCCTGTTTTGCTGAGGAAGCAAGAAGCATGTGTGAATAAATCTTCCATGTGGGAAGAAGGCAGTAGGCAGTTTTAGAAATGCAGAGCTGAAAACAAGAGCTAAATTAACTCCTGACAAAGACGAGTGTCCTCTCACCTATGGTGGCCAAACCAAAACTGGGTAAAAATCAACAGGAAAGATAAGCTGCCACCCAAACCTTTCCTGCCACCTTTCCCAGTAGCCATATAGTTTTAGTGATTCTGTTCAGAAATTTTCCAACTGAAGCTTTTTATTTTTTCCCCCTCAGCAGAATATTAGAATATGCCAATTTCACAGAAACCAATTTTTTAGTGTGTGAGAAAGTATCGTTTTCAAGGATTTTTCCATCTCAGGAGCATTCCAAACTGTGAGTTAATTTGCCACTGAAGAATGTGTAAAAAAAATCTGGTTTGGAAACAAAATGCTTTAAAAGGATGAAAACAAACATTTTTTTGACCTGATCCAAAATAGTATCTATTTTGTTTTATTTTGTCTAGTAAAAATCTTTGCTGTTTCACTCTCTCATCTTGTACCAGAATTAGGAAAAAAGTGTGAAAATTTAAAATTATCATGGTTTAAAGGCACTTTTCTGCCAGCTCTGATTTTGAGTTATTCACCTCTGTCTCACTGCCATGAGAGAGAGCATAAAAAAACCCCATGCAGTCTTAAATGTTCAATATATTTTATATGGATTCAATAAATTTTATATGGAATTAGGAAAGGGCAGGCCAATTCCACCTGCTGGGGACAATTCCTCCTGGGTTTTCCATGGAGGTGTCACTTAATAGACTGGGGGCAAAGTCCACTGAAACTGAAGCTCTGCTTATGCCATCACCAAAGTAACCCCTGAATACGGGAGACAAATAACTCTGAATTGCCCCTTCGAGATGTCTGGGTATCTAGAGAGACCAACCAACTTCTTTGAATATCTAATTAATTTTATTTTCCCCTACAGAACTGTATTGGATGCAAAATTCATTCTCTAAATCTGAAGGGTGACTCTTCCAAGCCTTGATTCTGTAGACAGAAAATCTGATAGTTCCTTGATCTTACCCAGAGTTGATATTTTTTATTCTAAGAAAAGTGTTGTCATCAGAGCTGACCTTCAATAATTGCCCAGTCTCAAGGGCACCAATACAACTACAATTACAGAAGTCTTTAATTATATAGATTATAAAGCCAGTAATGCAATCTTAAAATGATAACAGTAAAATTTTTCAAGAGCTCAGTGTTAAACGAAGATTACCAAGTTTGTTTGATTAAAGTCATGTATTTAAGCCTACAGAAAAATTTCTTTCAAGACATCTCTTCCACCCCTGGATGTGTTCAGGGCCAGGTTGGACGGGGCTTGGAGCAGCGTGGTCTAGTGGAAGGTGTCCCTGCCCATGGCAGGGAGTTGAAGGAGGAGGATTTTTAAGGTCCTTTCCAACCCTAACCATTCTGTGATTCTATAATTCTATGATCACACAGTTTAGCAGCACTTTTCAGGACTCCATGGATGGCAAATAGTTTTCCATACAACACTTCTATTTTGGTTTTGAGATATTCCAGCCGAATAAAGTAAACTGTAAGCACTGTAAGTTGTTTGGCTGGTATAAAAGTTTGTATGCTTGAGGTTAAAGATCCAGATGCCAGCAGAAATAAATGCTGGTGTTATCCTTCTCTTCTTATGCTACTTCAAATTTTTGCCAACTTTGTTCATAATTACAGGATTAAATAAAAGCCAGTTTTAGAGAATTTAAAAAATATGACAGTCCTAATAATAGAAAAAGAAGTTTCACTATTTTATGCATTAATGAATACTGATTTGCATAAATCAGACACAGATTTGTACCTTAGATCTTAGGGCTGATACCTACTCTTATTCCTCATCATTTATTTCACATGTATGTCTAATGCTGAATCATGTAATTTCCGCTTTCTAAATCATGTCAAGGTCCAGATTTTTAGGAATACAATACACTGCATGTGTATTTTTATTATTATTGTTGATTTAATCTCAATTCTTTGCTATCAATAGGCATTTTGCCATTGAATTCCTTGAGCATCAGATCAACCCCTCAAGGAATGGGAGTGTGTGACGTCCTTTCTGAGGTTAACCCAAACCTTCCATTTCTATGGCCTATTAACCACAGGAGATATAAACAAAAATACAAATCCTTCTCACAGTTTAAAGAACTGCTTACATAGGGGTGATTTTCCAGAGTCTCAGTTGCAGCTAAGTGCACCATGAGATTAAGAAAAGTCTTTTCCCAAGCAATTGCTCTGCAGGTGCTTCATCCAACTGTGACTTAGCAAACTTTGCTGTAGGTTTACACAGTCCGTGGTTTTAAGTATTTCTCAAATACTGCATGGCAATAATTAGCAGCCAGAGGCAAAATAATCATTGCTAGATTCATTTAATGCTAAAGCCAGAACTAATATATTTTGTGTTGGTTGAAATGTCAGACCTTATCTGCATTATTATAAGATCAGATGGGAAAAAAAGTGCTTTTAAACATGGTTCAGAATAAACCTCCAATTTGTAAATACACTAATCAGAATGCAAGGTGTGCCTTCTAGTGGATAGAGAGGGACATCTGAAATGAGCAGGTTGAGCTAATATATCAGCATCCCTCATTTATGAGGGAATGCTAATAAATAAATCAGAATTAAAATTAATAAATTGAATCAATGTTGAAATATTTGGGTAAACATTAATATTTTAGCTCAATTACAGTCATGGGAATTTTTTAGCAGAAAGAGGTTGATAATGTGTCTACTGCTTCACTTTCCAAAGCTTTCTAAAATTTAGGCCATCTTCTTGCATTTAGAGAGTCTCAAATAGTTGTTTGTAAGTGTTATATGAATCTTGAAGTCGCATCCACGCACGTTAGAGAAGCTACACAGAAGTGAAAATCTTCCCCCACGTGTTTCCAAAAATGTGTATGATTGGTTTTCCTCCTTCCCCATCACACCACAGGAGCAATTTCATAGAATTACAGGATCTTAGAACAATTTGGTTTGGAAGACACCTTAAAAATCACCTAATTCAACCCTCCTGCCATGGGCAGGGACACCTTCCACTAGAATTTGCCATGTTCTAACTGCCAAGAAGAGTCTCCTCTGAATTATGGTAAAAGGATACTGAAGGATATCAAATAGCCAATTTCTGCTTGGTCACTTTTGTTGTTGGCAGATTTGGGGCATTAGAAGTGGCTGAAGAGATCTAATTTTTTTTTCTTTAAATTTTGAAAAAAAAAAAAAAAAGAGCTGTTCATCTCAGACCTTGTATGCCACGTTTCAACAAGGAGTGAATTTTTATGGTCAAATTACAAGCCCCTGAAAATAGGAGTTTATAATGGAAAGGCTGATACAACCGTAACTATGGTATTACAATTGCATCACTATAAGAAAATTGGTTTAGATAATATACCCTTCTGGAATGACTGCAGTTCTAAATGATCCTGCATCTCCATAAATCTAAGCTAACTCAGTAATTCAAAATTACTAAGATTTAAGTTTAGTACCAATAAGCAATAAACTTATGGCTATTGCTATAATAACCGCTGGTCTGTGCTCCTTTATTTCACAGCAGGTGGTCTTTGGGCTGGTTTGCAGCCAGAATGAAAATACTTCCAACTAATTCAAAACTAATTCCTGAAGTTGAGCGGAGGCACATTTCCAAACTTTCACACAATTCCCTTTCACTAACAAAGAGCTTGGTTGTTTTGAGTTTTTTTCCTTTCCCCTTTTCTCTTTAATCAGTGCCTAAGCATATTGTCCCTTTTTACACTGTTTTATACTAATATATTATATGATGACAGCTAACTCACTGTATTTCTGCAAACTGTCAAGGGAAATGCACTGAAGAACATGTAAGTTCCTCTAAATACACTGGGTGTCTTTACATCATCCTGCTCCCCCCGCAATGTCTCTTATACACCTAAAATTCCAAATGCTGAAATCCAACTCCTGAATCTCCTGTCAGACGGATTGGCTTCATGGAGGCATGACTTTAGTGACTGATTCAGGCCACCAGCAAATGAGAAGAAAATGAGGTTAATAAAGTCTAATTCCACAATTTAGCAGAATTTGAAATCTCATTTCCTTTGGGCTGTGTATGAATGACATTGAGGGGCTGGAGCGTGTCCAGGGAAGGGAATGGAGCTGGGGAAGGGTCTGGAGCACAAGTCTGGTGAGGAGCAGCTGAGGGAGCTGGGGGGGCTCAGCCTGGAGAAAATGAGGCTCAAGGGGATCTTCTGGATCTCCACAACTCCCTGACAGGAGAGTGCAGCCAGGTGGGGGTCAATCTCTTCTCACAGGTAACAAGTACCAGAAAGAGAGGAAAAGACCTCAAGTTGTGACAGAGGATGTTTAGATTGGATATTAGGAAAAAAAATATTCATGGAAAGGGTAGTAAAGCACTGGAGCAGAGTGCCCAGAGAAGCTGTGGAGTTGCCATTTCTGGAAGTGTTCAAACAACATGTGGATATGTCACTTAAGGACATGGTTTAATGGTGAACATAGTGGTGGTCTGGGTGGGCAGTTGGACTTCATGATCTTAAAGGTCTTTTCCAACCTTTATTCTAATGACTCTATGCAACACCCAGCCTTTCACAATAGGGTGGGGCATAGAATCACAGAATCACTGAAGGTTTTGGGTTGGAAGGGACTGTAAAGTTCATCTCATTCCAACACCCTGCCATGAGCTGGGACACCTTCCTCTAAACCAGGTTGCTCAGAGCCACATCCGGCCTGTCTTTGAACACTTCTGGGGGGGGCATCCTCTTGCTGGGATGCAGCAACAAACTTTTGATGAATTGGCTGAGCTATTTAATCCTTCAAGATGCAACATTAAAAAAAAAAATAAAATTGGAAACTAGCTCTTCCATTCATCAAACTCATGTGTGTTTGTTTTAAGTGCTCCTTGTTCTGCAGCCACAAGACAATCCCCCAGGAAGCAAAATGTGAATCAGAGGTCTTGCCAAAAAGTAAAAATTGGGTTTTATTTGCTGCCAACATTGCATGGGACTCTGTGAAGTACACCTAACAAAATCCTGCCAGTTGTGTTCCATCAGGCTGAGGAAGGTGATCCCGCTCCTGTGGTCAGCCCTGCTGAGGCACATCTGTAGTGCCATGTCCAGTTATGGGCTCCTCAGGACAAGAGAGACACGGAGCTCCTGAAGTGGGTCCAGTGCTGGGTGACAAAAGATAATGGAGTGACTGGAGCATCTTCCTGATGAGGAAAGGCTGAGGGAGCGGGGGCTGTTCAGCCTCAGAGGAGACACAGCTGAGAGGGGCCCTCAGCCCTGGGTGTCCCTGTCTGCAGGGAGGGCTCAGGGCAGGGCCCAGGCTCTGCTCCGGGGGCCCAGCAATGGCACCAGAGGAATGGGCAGGAACTGATCCCAGGAAGTTCCACCTGAGCATGAGGCAGAACTTCTGTCCTGGGCAGTGACCAAGCTCTGAACAGATTGCCCAGAGAGGGTGTGGAGTCTTCCTCGCTGGAGATAATCCAGAACTTTCTGAACACAATCCCATGCCCTGTGCTCTGGGTAATTCTGCTTGAACGGGGGGTTAGACCAGATGAGCCACTGTGATCTCTTCCAACCTGAACCGTTCTGTGTTGGGATAAGCCAGCAACTGACTTCTGCCAGAATTCTGCCTCTCAGACTGCCTAGCTAGAAACCTTACAGGGTCATTAATATTTCATAGACTCATAGATTTATAGAATGTGCTGGGTTGGAAGGGACCCACAAGGATTGTTGATTCCCACTCCTGGCCTTGCACAGGACACTCCAAACCCCACCCTGTGCTTGAGAGCGTTGTAGAAATGCTTCTTGGGCTCTCTCAGCCTTGGGGTTGTGACCACTTCCCTGGGGAGCCTATTCCACTACCCAACCATCCCCGGGGTGAAGAACTTTTTCCTAATATTGAACTTAAACCTCCCCTCACATCACTTTCAAACTACTTTCCACTCATTCTGGTCACCCATTATTTTCTGGAGGCAAAGAAAGAGCTGCTGCAGTTTGACTCCAGTTTACAATCTATCACCCATCACACACATGTCGACATGAGGGAGGGTGGGAGTGTAAAAATCTGGGGATGGGATATTCTGGCAACAGCATTGTGCTGTGTAAATGAAAGTGATCATGGAGTTACTTTTTTTCTCAGGTGACCTTTCTAAAAAAACCTTGCATGTGAATTTATGCCAATCTAATGGATAGCTGGGAATACTCCAGGTACCAATTTTCTGAAGAGAATTTTCAAAGATATAGAATTTTCTTGTTTGTTACAGAATAAGGCTTAATCCCATATTCAGAAGTCAAAATATAAGGCCATTTTCAGACATCCTCAAAGCCTCTGAAGGCTTGGCTCTGAACCTCAACCCTACACGTGAGTAAACCTTGTGAGTGGACCACCATGGAAAGAGTTGACTAGATAAGCGTTGTCATGGAATCATAGAATCATAGAATCATAGAATCACAGAATGGCTTGGGTTGGAAGGGACCTTAAGAATCATCTTGTTCCACACCCCTGCCATGGGCAGGGACACCTTCCACTAGACCAGGTTGTTCCAAGCCCCATCCAACCTGCCCTTGAACACTTCCAGGCATGGGGCAGCCCCAGCTTCTGTTGGCAGTCTGTGCCAGGCCCTCACCACCCTCACAGGGAAGAATTTCATCTTAATATCTAATCCAAACCTGCCCTCTTTCACCTTAAAGCTATTTCCTCTTGTCCTGTCTCTCCATGTCCTTGCAAAAAGTCCCTCTCCAGTTCTCATGGAGCCCTTTTAGGCATTGGAAGTGGCTTTAAGTTCTCTTCAGAGGCTTCTCTTCTCCAGGCTGTACAACCCCAACTCNGGAGCCCTTTTAGGCATTGGAAGTGGCTTTAAGTTCTCTTCAGAGGCTTCTCTTCTCCAGGCTGTACAACCCCAGCTCTCTCAGCCTGTCCCCATAGCAGAGGCAGCCCTTTGTTCATGTGGGTGGCCTGCTCTGGACTCCTTCCAACAAGTGGGCATCCTTCTTGTGAGCAGGCCCTAGAGCTGGATGCAGGTGGGGTTTCACAAGACCAGAGCAGAGGAAAAGAACTGTTGGGCACTAAACAGAAAACCATATAAAACAGGGCTCATTCTCTGCATCTGTGAAGCCTTTCCTTGTTGATGAACCACAGTAAGACTTTATCCTTCTCTCAGAGCCTTTTTTTCCCCTCCTCTAGCAGGATGAAAATCTGGGGAGGAGGAGTTTAAATGGAGAAAACACTACATAATTTAGAAGACAAGTACAAAACCACAAGATTTGTGTAGAAACGGAAATCAGAGTCTCCATAAGACCCAAGGTGAATGGCAAAGAAAGCCCTAGGCTGGTGAATCATCTTCCTGTTCTCAATAACGAAGACATTTGCAAAGCCCAACTGTCAGTGCCTGGTTGGTGAGCAAAAGAGTCTGAATTCATCAAATAAAAGGACAAATTCTCTACCAATGGAAAACCACCATGCTGTTGACTTCAAGTCAAACTATGCCAACTTGTGAATTTATCCCAAACTGGTAGCTCAGTTCTCTTTGGTAATGACCTTGAATAGATTCAGATTGGTGTGAAATAGATGGAAAATGGTCTGTAGCCTGTTATCAGTGCATTTCCCTACTCCCAGCCTTTAATCCCATGAGAGTAGCAGAAGCGAAAAGGTTTCAAACTTCTTATGAAAATATTTTTCCACCATGCCTGTTCCCTAGCCCTGTCTGTTCTCCTTTCTCTCTGCATAAGCAGTTTTAGACTTTATTTAAGTGTCGCATTTCCAAGCGTTCACGACTCTGTACAAAGCTCGTCACACATCACTCATGCCTTATTTCACGGGTTGAGCTGGTAATTAGCATATTTCACAATTAGCCAGTGTATTTGCTTTGCTAATTTCATTCCATGATGAAGGTGCTAACTTGGCGTGAAGCTGTAATGTACTGGTTGATTTATTAAGCTTCCTCTGATGGATGAAAATCACATGCTGTGCCTTTACTGTCGGGAAAAGTTAACAACATCCATTTGTAAGAGATGGTATTTGAAAAGTGATGTTGGTGTGATTGAATGTGTGAATCTGTAATGAAGCCAAGTCAGATAGCTCCTTCCCCATAAAATAGTATTCAACTTCTGTGGTGGCTCCTTTTTGAAACTGGGCTTTTCTGCCCAGATTCCTCCCCTGAACTATGCAAGTACCAAATACTCAGCAGGTATTTAGCATTCAGGTTTGTTTCCAGCTCCTGTTTTCCAACAGCTGTAGAGGAGTCAAGAGCCTAAACCCTCTAAGTCAGAATCTTACATTGAGTGCTGATGGGACAAAGCATTTGCTGTTCTTTTCTTAACGAAGCTGCACATAAAATGAATAATTGACCAATTAGTCAATTTATCTGCCAGACCACAGGCTTTCAAGGCATCTTTTTGAGGGACAACTCTCTGGTCCATGGCCTTTGGTTCTGAAACCTGGTGCAGTTATGTTTGCGTACTCTTCACCTTTCCAAAGAAAAAATTTATTTTGTAGTTTTAACAATAATATTAAACTAATTTTGGTGAGTCAATTCTTTGTTCCCAGAGCCTATGGGTAGACAACACAGGAGAGGGCTGGCATAGGGAAACTTCTGTATTTTCATGACCAGTGTGTGATGTGATGTAGGAATACACGTGATGCTGGGCAGTGATGCTGGGAGGAGCAGCTGAAGGGATTTTTTTCTCTGCTAATTCTGCATTTTGCTTTTGTAGGATTCGAAGGATCTTTTCTACTCCAACCTACACAGCTAGCCAATCTGTCTGTAATAAAATTTCTTGCACATCCTTTAAATATTTCTGATTTTATCACATTCCAGAAAGGACCCCCACTGAAGTGATGTTTCTTGTAGAAGGATCCCACCTCACTTAGCACTATTTTGTGGCTTGTGATGGGCTATATTAAGTCAATTCTCCTTTTTATTTTCCAATATTTTCCTTGATTTTTAACACCACTAAAGATTATGTGTTGTCTGGAGAAATGTTTCTGAGAGAGCACTTTGAAACTTCAAATGTCTGTACATCCAGACAGAACAGATTAAGTTCAATCTCTCTCTAAAGCCATCACATTTTATCTTATATCTGCATTTTCTCCGTGCATCAGATATGAACTATTGACAAATCAGCATTAACCTGTCTTGTCAGCACAGTTTAGGGTTTCAAAGGCATAAGAAATCAGATTGTTCTGTATCAGAATTTGCATGTGTTTCACTACAGTGGAAAAGCAGAATGAAAAAAGAAAGGAAGTGTTTCTAAGGCAAAGATCACAAGAATAAAGCTACCCCAGAATGGGGATTAATTTAATTTAAGTATTAAGTAAAATTCTGCAGATGAAGTCAGCATGGACCGATGAGCTTCATGTTTTGCTCTGATTTTTCTGCCTCTCTGTTCTCTCTGTGTTGCATTCATCTTTGCTTTGTAAAGTTACCCACATGTGATGCTGTAACTGTACTAATAAACCCAAAAACTTGGATTCAGGAAAAATTCAAGCAAAAGCTAAGATCTGTGTATGCTTCTAAGGATGTGTGCACCTCCCCAATCAAGCATGTGCTTAACTGCTGTCACCTTCAGCAGCTGAAAGACAAACACGGATTTGGAACAGGTTGTTTTCCTGAATAATATGTTTGCTTCTTGTACCCACTCCTGAATTATATTAGCATGTTTGGGATCCAGGGTACTGCTCCTCTGCACAACTGAAAGCAGTTCAGCTGGGACATATCCAGTCTTTCCCAGTGAAAAGCCAGGGAATTATATCGTATCAGGAATGTTACTGTCCGTACTGATTCTGGAATGCCCTTCCACAAAAATGCTTTCCTGTGTCCCTTGCTCCCCCTTTCTCCTCTCCCATCACCCCATCCTTACACCTTCAGCCTCCTTTTATTCCCTGGCTCAAGCTGATTCTGTAACTCAGCAGAAGGCAGGAGCTGCTGTTTCACACAAACGTCGCCTCGGTTCACACTTCCAGCTGGGCTTAGAGACCACAGTCATTAATTACTGTTACTCATGTTGTTGTTTATGCTCCAAAACCTGCTTTTTCACCTCAAAAAGAGTTACAAGGAGCATAAGAGATGCCACTTGGCTGAGCTGATATCACCAATGAGTGTGTGTGTCTCGTGTAGTAAAGGTACCTTGACTGCTTTTTTGCCTGATTTTTGGACTTCTGCTTAGATTTAGCTGGCCAAAAACCTAACCCACAGACCAGATATGGAGTATTACAGAGAACGAAGGAAAGAACTTTCTCTAGGTTAGAGAGTTTAAAATGAAACCTTTTAAAAATGTATAATCAGTAGTTGTTTCATTAACCTAATCTGTCAAAGTGTTAACTATGTGCTGTTGCAATTATATAACAGTCATATGGACAGAAATATTTCATTTAAATATTTTTAGATTTAAGGCAGGTCTAAATATATTTTTGGTAATAATCAGACAAGCAAGATATATTCCTCCTTCATTTTTTATGAAAAATAAGGAATGTCATTTATTGCAACTGATTTCATTGTCACAATTTCAAATCCCGTCTCCATAAAGGAACTGACCTACCACTGAGGCAGCCAACGGGCAAGAATCAAAGTTCATGGATTTTCAGGCCTGAGGGGGATCACTACCCTTGTTAATTCCTCTTAGTCCAGTAGCTGGAAATGGATTACAGAAAAGAAGTAGTTTTTGCAGTAAAAGTTCCCTGGACTGACGAGACCAATGATTTCCATAAGATTTTGACATCTCTTGCTGAAGAAATGAAGCCCAAGCCATTGAAATGAGGCTGACTCCAAACTGCTCTGTGTGATCAGGTAAGAAATGTGCTGAAGTTCTTACTGAGACTGAAAACGAGTGGGAAGAAAACTGGAATTACCCCATAGCCGATACTTTGTTTAGGAGAAGGACTTTGCAACTACTCTCAGCATTCCAGCACCAAGCAGTCCTTTCGTGCTTCTCCTGCACTACATAGAGTACTTGAAGATGCATCAGAGAACAGAGGGTGGCATTTCTGAGACTTCACAAGTTTATTAATGATCCCAATTTTAAGTTTCTTAATGATCTCAGCATTTGAAGCTGACCCTTGACATTTCCAGTGAGCAGGAAGGAAGGCTGGTAACAAAAGGTGATAATAATAACAATAAGGGCAATGCAGGATACAATACATAGAGAAGTGGATAAAGGCACGGAGACAGATCAGTTATGTGGATAGGGGTGCCTGCTTGACTGAAAAGAGAAATTTTAATGCATGTGCCTTCAAGTTTGACAAAGCAGTGTGCATAAACTCAGGTGGTGAAGGCCTGGCCTCTGGTTCCTGCCCTTCTTCTCCATCATTGATCTACTACCCAAGTGTTTAGTTCCATCACTCCAGTATTAATCTCTAGGTACCTCAGGCCTGCATCATTTTAGATGCAGGGATGGGGTGGGAAATCCTACACAATAGAAATGAGACACCATGGCAGGACAGATACAGTGATATAGCAATAAGAAAAGGGGGGATGGCTTTAAGTTGAAGAAGGAGAGATTTAGATTAGATATTAGGAAGAAATTCTTCCCTTTGAGAATGGTGAGGGCCTGTCACAGGTTGCCAAGAGAAGCTGTGGCTGCCTCATCTCTGGAAAGGCTCAAGAGCAGGTTGGATGGGGCTTGGAGCAACCTGGTCTAGCGGAAGGTGTCCCTGCCCACAGCAGGGGTGTTGGAACCGGATGAACGACTTTATTTAAGCTCCCTTCCAACCCAGACCATTCTATTTGTGTTTCTAGAGAGTGAGTCTCCTGTAAGACAGGTGAATCCATGTATCTGTTGGTGTAGAAGTAAAGGAGTTTGGTCATTCAGTCTGCCAGCTGGGGAAAGGTGCAGACCAAAGCTGAGTGCTGTGTCTGAAGACACGTCTTGCCAACAATAATAACATATCCTGTTCTGAAGCCCAATATGAAACTTGGACTTTATGATCTTGAAAGCCCTTTTTGACCTGAGTTATTTTGATTTTAGGTTTTATGATCCTATGACTGACTGAAATCTTGGGGGATGGGAGGAGGAGGGGAAGGACAGTGGTGAGTGGGCAGAAAAGAGCAGTACAATTCCTCTGGCTTGAAAGGCTCCTTTCCTCTCTGCAGTATCTAAGTCCTGTCTGAAGGATTTACTGGCAGTTTCTGGGAGAAAAGCATGAAACTGTCACTATCCTGTTTGTGAGGAGGCAGAGGAGTGGCATGGGGTACAGCAAGGTGTGGAACCTGCAGTGAAGCAGGATTTGCTCTTCTGTGCATCCTGCAAGCTTGTCTTTCATGAAGGAACCATCTTTCAGCAGCTGCCATGGAGAGAAACACCAGAGGAAGGTGCTGAAACGTCTGCTGTCTGTGACTTCAGTTTATCGACTGCAAATTGCATGAGGTCCAACAAGGAGAAATGCCAGGTTCTGCATTTGGGTCACAACAACCCCTGCAGCACTACAGGCTGGGCCAGAGTGGCTGGAAAGCTGGAAAAAGATCTGTAGGTGCAGGTCAGCAGTGGCTGAATACAAGCCAGATGTGCCCAGGCAGCCAAGAAGGCCAATGGCACCTGGGCTGTACCAGGAATAGTGTGGCAGCAGGACCAGGGCAGTGACTGTCCCCCTGTGCTGGGCACTGCTGAGATCACACCTCAAATCCTGTATCCAGTTCTGTGCCCCTCATGACAAGAAAGACATTGAGGGGCTGGAGTGTGTCCAGAGAAGGGAACGGAGCTGGGGAAGGGTCTGGAGCACAAGTCTGGTGAGGAGCAGCTGAGGGAGCTGGGAAAGGGGCTCAGCCTGGAGAAAAAGAGGCTCAGGGGGAACCTTCTGGCTCTTCACAACTCTCTGAGAGGAGGGTGGAGCCAGGTGGGGGTCGGTCTCTTGTCTCTTCTCCCAAGGAACAAGAGGTAAGGCAAGACCAAATGACCTCAACTTGTGCCAGGGATATTTAGATTGGATATTGGGAACAATTTCTTCACTGAAAGGGTGGTTAAGTGCTGGAACAGGCTGTCAAGGGAAGTGTTGGAATCGCCATCCCTAGAAGTGTTTAATGGACATGTAGATTTGACAATCGATGGTCTTAGAGGTCTTTCCAAACTTTGACGATTTTACGATTCCAAACAAACCAGAATTGTTCCGTTCCCCGTAAACTCCCCCGACGCCACTAGATGGTGCTTTTGGCCGCTGCTAAAACCCGCAGTGCTCGCAGACACGGGTTTTATCATCACACAGGAACTGCAGAGCTTTGGGGAACAGGGATTTTTACAGATCAGAAAACTTATCCTGCATGAGGAGAGACAGACAAAAACACAGATAAGAAAAAACACATAAGAAAAAGGAAAAAAAGAAGAAAAAAAAGAGAATCTGTGCGCTGGATTCTTTCAGCAATATTGGTACACGCGTGATCCCGAAGCAAAAGGCTCTCCCTGGGTACCCTGACAGCTGCTGACAGCGAGGGACAATCTGGTCTGTCACAGCAGCGCCTTTTGGCGGTGGCACTGGCCAGGCTCCATCGGGGCTGCTCAGGCTGGAAGGCTGGGATCAGCCCAGGAAAGGCTGCACGTATGCAGATTGCCCTGGAAGCGCCGGTCCTCATGTTTTTCCAGGCTCCCAGACCATCTGGCTCCCGGCTCGGACAGCAGCCAGCGGGATGCAGGGGCTTGGGCAGCCTGGTGAGAGGGCTGGGCCCTGAGTCCTGCAGCACCGGGGACCCAGCATGCCACGGAACCACGTATCCCAGGCAGCACAGCCATCCCTGGGGATGCATGCGCGTTAGGAAAAGTCTCCAGCGCTCGTGTTGTTTATTTGATAGGAGACCAGGAATACGTAAAAGCATCACTGATTTCTCCTCAAATCTCACTTTTTCTCTTAGGTTGTGTCCTGGCCTGACTGATGCTGCTTCTCTCCAGTCTCACTGGGCTGGACAGAAGATAAAATTTCAAAGTTTAAATCAGGAGGCTGGTGTTTCCTACAGTGTGGGCCCATCAGTTTTTATTTCCATGGGCAGCTCCACTTCTGAAGAAAATATGACACCTTCCTAGAGAGCCATCACTCTGCAGAGAAGAAGTCCAGACTGGTCCCACACTGGGAAAAGTTTAATGAATCTGATTTTTTCACTGCTGCTTGTAGTAGAACGGGGGAAGCTGATACTGCAGCCAGGAAGGCTGGAAGTGTCAACTTAATCTGATTAGTGTCTCCTGGAGAGAATAAGGAGCTTCTGGTGTAACAGGATGGGGCTTCATTGACTACGCTGATGTAAGAACAGCTGCTAAAGGCTTCACCCTTCTCAGCTGACACTGTGTAGTATCAGATGGCCTCTGCTAAACCCAGCTATTTCCTGTTAAATAATACGCAGCATTTCACACAGAGAAGTTGTGTCTGCCCCATCCCTGGAAGTGTTCCAGTCCAGGTTGGATGGAGCTTGGAGCAACCTGGTCTAGTGGAAGATGTCCCTGCACATGGCAGGGGGTTTGGAAATAGAAGATCCTTAATGTGCCTTCCAACCCAAACCATTCTCAGTTTCTGTGATTTTGAGATTCTATGATTCCATGATAGTACACATTGGCTAGTTAACTTATTATACTTTGAAGAAAATTTTCATTTCCTGTCTCAGGAGTAAATACAAAAAAACTTGATGTTCAGAACAGTACCCCAGTGTCTCTTTTATTTCAAACAGAGGAAGCAACTCCTTTTATTGAAGCAGTTCAGTTGTTGCAGTGATACTTTGCTCTATTTCGTGTCACTTTTCTCCTTTCATTACATCTTCCCAGACAAATTATGGAGGAAAATAACATTTATATAGGAAGGTCACAATCAGAAAGTACTGCTATTTTACAAATGTCCTGAGCACAATCCCAACAAATTAAGACCTTTATGTTGACTTCGGAATTTCATAGATTTATAAAGGGATGGTTACAATTTCTAACATCTTTGGTGCAATACAGCAATAATATCTTAATATCAATACACCACTGTATGATCCTAAACCCCCCTGAAGTTGCACGAGAATAGATATTCCATAGAGACAGCCAGTCTTGATTTAAAGGCACCAAGACGAACTCTTAGGGATGTTCATCCTTCTGTGTTAAATACACATGCAGTACTCTGCTGTGATTTGTCTGGCTTTGTCTTACACCCTTTATTCATTGTTATTCCTTCTTCAGCTGAAAAGAAAATAAATCCCATAAAGGAACATGGAACATTCATTTATTATTTATTTATTTTATAACTGGGTTATAGACCTCACAACAAATTCAAGCTGACTTGCTAGGGCAGCAACAAAGGAAGCCTGAAGGAGATAGATATTTTCTCATGTTAGACTTTTCCACAACAGAAGAAACATTTACATGGTAAAGACAAAGCCACCATTTACATTCCAAATTCAAATAACAGTAATAATATTTTCTGGCTCCAGATTTATGTTTCCATCTGGCTGAAGTGACTTGGCAACCAAAAGCATAAGCTTTGTTTCAATTCTTGGTATCAACAAGTACCCTTAAGGCATATTAGGGAGGTATGACAAAAATCTAGTGAATGCCAAAAGCAGTGAAGCTTAGTTATTGGCTTGCCAGCATGAGAGAAATATAATCTGCATTTTGTAAGTATGAATATAGAACAAGCCCTGGCATTGCAAGCCGCTGTCAGTCAGGAGGAACTTCCTATTTCTTTTCAGAATATATTTTATTTTATGCCAATTTATTTTTGCAGTGTGACTTACTGAACAGAGGATTAAGCACAATGGTGTGGCATAAAACAACGTATGTGTAGGCTTTGAATACAGATTTTCTTATTCCACACCATTGCACTTCGCCCAGCATTCCTTGAGTAATGGATAACTAAGAATGAGCTAATCTCAGAGCTTTCTTGGGCAATAATTTTGTTGTCCTAAAAGTGACTTAAGAGAATTTAAAAGCCTCATGTAATTACAAGAGCTTCATCCAGGGTGTCTGTGTATCAGAGGCCTTGGCCTTGGCTACAGAAAAGAGTCTTCATTGATGCCTTTGGCAGAATTTGGATCAAAATGTGATTCAAATAAGAAATGGAAACCATTACTGTGAAGTGGGCAATAATGAATAGGGCATTGTGCTCTGGGATGACCCTGCTTGAGCAGGGAAGTTGGATCAGATGACCCCACCAGTGGTCTCTTCCAACCTTACCCATTCTGTGATTTTGTGATTTCACACTGGATCTTCTCCCTTTGTTTGGGTGTGTCTGTTATTTAAGTTGTTCAATTCAATTCTGCTTCCACAACTGTCTACACCAAGTTTTCAGCATTAAATAACTGTGTCCTGATTTCCAGTGGCTGTGGAATAAGGCAAGAAGATGAACCGAAGCTGGAAGACATCAGTGGGTAGATGGAATTTGAAATATGGGTGTTGCAACTAATCTTCTGAGACCTTTTTAAGAGAAACCCATCAGCAGTCTGATCTGTTATTCTGCAGCTTCTGAGCAGTGCTGGATGAAGATATCACATAATCAGCCATGGATTTGTGCTGGGTGAGCACTGCTGGTTAATCTGGCTCTTGTGAAAGCAAATGAACCAGTGGAAGCTGCTGAAACTACCACTGCCAAATTGTCCAGGAATCTGGCTACATATCCATGTTCTGATCCCACGATGTGAAGCTGGACACATTAATGTTTTGGTATGTGACATACTAGGCCCTAGAGCTTGGCCTCCTCCATGTAAAAGAGTCACATGAAATAGTTCCAGATGTTGATTTTTGTTTGGGTTTTTTGTTTGTGTGCTTTTAACTTTCTGTGAGTTACAGGACTGATCTTCTCTAGAAGGTCTCCCTTGTCTGGCCTCCCTGTTATTCAGTGTAAGTTTTCTATGTCTTTCAGCTGAAGACAATGGGAAAAGCCTAACATAACCATCTTTCCCCTTTGCCCAAATTTTTATTGTTGTCAAGATTCACCTCAGAGGACAGTGATGAGGCTGACCTCACCTATTGCACCAGGTCAGACCTGGAGCCTGGAGCAATGTTTGCTGTCATTTCCAGGCTGTGGCCCTGAATACAATGAAACTTTTTGGGGTAATTATTTTCTTAGTATGCAATTTATCAAACCCCAGTGAATAACAGCCAGACTGCAGTAGATTTTCAAGTCCATCAGGTCCAAGCAGTTTGAACTGTTTGGAGGTAGGGATTATTCAGAAAAAAAGCAGAATTTGAACTCTGAGACAAATGTCTCTTTCTGCTGCCTTACAGTAGAGCAACTGTCTAGAGACATTTCTATGTCCCTCTCAGCATTGCCACTGTCTTTGCCATGCCTTCTCCTGCCCTGAGCCCAGTTTCCCAGGGCTGTTTCAGTCTTTGCCTACAACCCTTCTCCCCATTCCATTGTCCCAAGGCAGGACCAGACAGGTCCTTTCCCAGTCTTCCCTGGAGTGATGGAAGCCCAAGAGTCCCAGGGAGTCAGTCCTGGCTGATTACCTTCTGGGCTATGCCACAAGAAGTGTGGCCAGAGGCTCAAGGGAGGGGATGCTCCCCCTCTACTCCACTCTTGTGAGACCCACACCTGGAGTACTGCACCCAGACCTGGGTTCCCTGGTATCAGAAAGACATGGACCTGTTGGAGCGGGTCCAGAGGTCCTTTTCCAATAAAAAAGGCAGAAGGAGTCTTTTCACCAGGGCCTGTAGCGGCAGAACAAGGAGCAGTGGACAAGGAGTGATGGCTTTAAACTGAAAGAGGAAAGCATTAAATATGAAAAAGACATTTTTAAAAATGAGGGTCTTGAGGCCCTGGCACAGGCTGCCCAGAGAAGCTGTGGCTGCCCCATCCCTGAAAGAGTTCAAGGCCAGGCTGGATGGGGCTTGGAGCAACCTGGGATAGTGGAAGGTGTCCCTGCCCATGGCACAGGGGTTGGAACTTGATGAACTTCAAGATCCCTTCCAGTCTAAATCATACTATGATTCTACATTCCTATAAAGGAATGTTAGAGATAGAAGGTGCTTTTGGGGGAGAAGGAGACTGCCAGTTTCCTGAGTGTTCTATGGTCCCACTGCAACATCACAGTGTGATCAGCTGTCAAAGGGAAGTTAAGGAAAGGAAAGGAAGGGGGAAAGGCAGTTTTCTTCATGAAAACTTCCTCTAATCATTCACTGCTCTTCAAGTCTTCATCGTAACTTCTTGGTCTCACCCCTAAGCCCCCCTTCACATCCCTGAAACTTCCTGCAAACCCACATCTTTGTTCAGAACCCCACTGATCCTTCTTGTCACCCATCATCACATCGATCTCCATAAAAACCTTCACACTTCTGTCACAGCCACAAAATGTGATTTTTTGCCTAAGACATGTCAAATCAGCTGCGCACAAGGCATAGGAAAAAGATTTAAGATGCCACAACAGCCTTAGAGAAATCACTAACAGTTGCAAACATGGGATTTCAAGTGAGTACAAGTACTCCTGAACATCTGTATTTGTATGTGTGCACGCACAGTGGGGTGCATCGTACAGCCTACGTGGTAGAGACTGATAGTGCTCCAAGATTTGTCTTACCTTTCTAATTAAGTATGGAGTAGTAAAAGAATTAAGTTACAATGGTTTGTACACCTGTTTGACTTTTCTCTTTATGATAAAACCAAGATCAATGCATGTGGGTTCATTGAAAAAGGCACTGGTCTCAGTTTGGAAGAAAATGTGGTTGGTAAAATCAGAGTTTTCTCATTCGCTTTGTTTTCAGTCTTCCAGATGTATTTTCTGCAGCTGGACAGAGAAATACAGAAAACAAAATCAGATGTGCTCCAGGAAATATTTATTTTGCAGTGATACTGCAGCCAGTCTACAGTAGCTCTTTTCTGAATGCTGACAGAACTAAAACTGAGAGAAAATTTAAATTGATGTACATAAACTTTATTAACCATCCAGTTAGGATGAGATTAATTGCAACCAGGAGCTCTCTCTCCCTGACTGTAAAAAGAGTCTAGATGAAGAACTTAAGAGAGCTGTACAGTCCATGTCTAAAGTAGAGGAAATGTATCCTGCCTTAAGTGGCTCTCCAGATGTTCAATTCTCAGCCCCTGTACCAGGAATATATGCTTAAAAACATGCTCAAAAACATATGAGTTGAAATTTAGCCATATCATAGATATGCCAAAATGAGAGAAAAATGGGAGGGGGGAAGAAATATCCCTAAAGTCACGGAACATTAGGATTTTCATTGACTGTTTTATCTTAAATTTAATCACGATTGAACTGCTAATATTCAGTTTTTATTAAGACAAAACTTATTGCTTACTTTGTTTTAGAGGCTCAGGTGTTCTAGAATAATTTAACATGAAGAACCATTCATCCAGACTTCACTGTGCTGAAGAAATATTTGAGTTAGTTCTAGTAGTTGTCAAAAACTCCCTCTCTCTTGCTCTCCCTCTTCCTCTGTGTAGATATATATATTTATGTATGTATACACAGTAGTTTGTTGCTATATAGAGCAATATAGGTACAGGGTGTAATATGGCTACATGGAGGTAAAAGTTAAAATGACATTAAAATAAAGCAGCTCTTCCAGAAAGAAGAAGGTTGTTACAGATTAACCAAACTTTACAGTTAAACGGGAAGCCCTGGTCAGTGATCCATATTTCCCTCTCTTTCCTAACACCCACCCACTCTGCTGACCACCTTGCTGATGGTAAATTATTCATCCCCAATGCAATGCTGAATCCCTTTCACTTGAGTTGGGCACTGAGCAAGCGACTAAGGCACAGGTTTCTCAAGGCACACGGGGATAAAAATGAAATAAGGAGTCAAAAGCAGAAGTTGTTTGTGCTGGGGCTGAAAACATCAAACCTTTGGCCTTCTGTTTAGGAAGAAGAGAAACGCAGCCCTTTCCCTACACATTTTTTTCAATGTATTTTAGTCACTGAAGTGCCATGGGAAAGTGGAACACTGCCAGCTGCACGCAGGAGCTTCTGTTGCTGATATTTATTACATTAATTGCACTTCATTACATTAAAATAGCACCCAGGATTCCCTGTGGAGTACAGTCTCTGTGTTACACATAAAGCATGTTCAGAAAAGGATGATGAGGTCTGCTTCCTCAAATGACAGGGCAAGGGAATGTCATATTTGGGAGTCAAACCTGAAGCGAGTTAGGAATTCCAACACTAACTTTTCTGTGATTCTATGAAATGGACACTTATGTGCTTATTTGTAAAAATGCAAGTTGTACCAACCTCTGGGGTGTTTGATTGCTGCAAAACAGAGACAGCTACAGCTCTGAAATGATGTTAGAGTTAACTAGAGGAGTTGGGAAGCAGCATTTTTCAAATATAACCCCTAATTCTTTATAAGTTCCATTTTATATTTGAAAATTGTTTTCACAGTTAAACAAAGTGTGTGCAAACACCCACTGGCTTTGTTTAAAACACAGATGGGACTTTGTTATCTGTGGACCAATATGTTAAAATGGACCAATCCATTAATTATAGAAGTGGAGAGAATCGTAGGATCATTAAGTCTGGAAAAGACCTTCAAGATCATCAAGTCCAACCTTTGACGGAGTATCATCATGAACCATATCACATCTGCTCATTTTCTGAACACTCCCAGAATTGGTCACTCCACCACTTTCCTGGGCAGGCTGTTCCAATACCTAGCCACTCTTTCAGCAAAGAAATTCCTAATATAAAGGAATCATATAATTCTGCAGCTGGAGTGGTTTATCCAAGAAGTTTTCTTAGGTGATTAAGCAAAGACAGACTGCGTTTTCCTTGCACTTACTTTGTAGAAACAAGTTGGTACTTAAAAATAGACACAATTTATATTTTCCTGTCTCAAAGTCATTGACTGGTCAAAGTTGAAAACATGCTCAGCACTGAGTTCAGCTAAAATCAATGATAACAAGATCAGGATAACAAGAGTTTTGGCATTTTTATTATTTCCTTGTAGATTTTAACACACTTAACCAGGTAGTAAAAGCTATTAGTCTTGAACATAGAATAATAGGATGGTTTGGGTAGGAAAGGAACCTTTAAAAGTCAACTAGTTTAGCCCCAAACATTACTGTTCTGGTTATCAAACCTTGATTTCAACCATATTTAATTTCCTACCTAAAATAACGTCATAATATCTTGAAGATCTTCAGATATCAAATATGTGGATGATATTTCTGTGTATATAGAAACAAGAAAAGAGTAATAATATCTTACTAAATAAATAATTTCTTTAACAGAAATAACTCATTATTAACGTTTTTTTAAAGCCTTATTAGAGTCAAGAACTCCAAGAGTTGAGTCCGAAACTAATTTTTCTCATTGAGAAAATTCCTGCTCAATTCCACAATGAGTAAGAAGTTGGATTATATGACTCCAGAATTCTTTCTTTGTGTCAGTACTTCCACAGTGCATTCATCCAAACAAGCAAGACGTCAGCCAGGATATCTGATGTTCCTTTTCCACATCAGTGATTTAGTCACTGCTCCTACTTCATACTTATTCCTATGTCATAGGAGCACCATGTTGCTGACACAGATGATGGTAGCTCCTTTTAAATTGTGTTTCCTTGTTTTGTTTTTTTTTTTTATAAGGAGTGGCATCAGTAGTTCTAGAATATACCAATTTAGTGTGGGTTTTAATTATTTTTTCTTTCTTCCTAGCAGCAGAATTAAAAAAAAAATTAAAATCAAGAGTCTAAATCATGGTGCTTGCTCGTCCAGAAATTTTCCACATCAGAAAAGTTTCTTGCCATGATGATGAATGGCTTTTTGCTACATTTATCATTGCACTGATTGCAGCCCTATTCTGAAAGAAAAGCAGATTTTGGAAGGAACCATTCTCCACATTAAGGCAATGAGGAATGATCGTGAATCTGGAAGGAAAGAAGGTCCCTACCAAAAATGGTCCATAAAATGTGGTTTGAGGGTTTTGTGGGTTTTTTTGTGGGGAGGGAGGGTTGTAAACTTTTTGTGGTTAAATTTTGTAAGAAAAGCAATGTTTGAACTAAAAGCTTTGAGATTAAAAGGGCAAAAACTCCCCTTCAAAATGTCAGCAAAGAGGAAACAGTAAACTCCATATATGTGTATACACTTAAGCATATCTGTACATACAGACATATTGGTGACTATATTTAATTTATACTTAGTAGGCAGATGTTCAATGAAATTTCTCTTATAGATAAAAAGAACAGCTTGTTCTTTAAACTTTTGTCCTTTCCTTATGTGATTCAGATGGAAGCACAAGAGAATAATTGTTCTCTACTTAGATATTACTCTTCAAGTAATTTGCTTGCACAGTAGCCCCTTGAAGTAAGCCCTGAAGGTGTAGTTCCTGCACTTCTGGCAAACAACAAAGTGAAAATCCCTTTGGAAGCCTACTAGTCTTCCTGTTGTGGTCAGAAGAGGAAATGGGTATTTCCAGATTTCAGTTCATCTCATACTTCAGGAAATGCTAAAACCTCCAGTAGGAATCAGGTCATACCACCTTTTTCCCATTCACTTCTAAGAGAAATCAAGCCACTACTTCGATGCCAACATCTGTATTTACAGGAATGCCATAATAATACTGAAGTCGTGAGTTCTGTTGCTGTGTCCTGCTCCACTTCAAGTGATTTTATCCCACTCCTTTTATTTGTGATGGTGTCGATGCTTTTGATGAAGTCTACAGTATTTACACAGATAAATCACAGAATTGCAGAATGGGTAAGGTTGGCACAGGGTGCCCAGAGAAGCTGTGGCTGCCCCATCCCTGGAAGTGTCCAAGGCCAGGTTGGACAGGGCTTGGAGCAGCCTGGGATAGGGGAAGGTGTCCCTGTCCATGGAAGGAGTGATAGTCTAGGTGACCTTTAAAGGTTTCTTCCAACTCAAACTATTCTATTCCACTTAAATATAGATGTCTTCATCTGCCAGCTAAATCCCATCCCCTGCTTCAGTTCCACTGCTGCCAAAATTTTTGTTTGGTAGTGAAAGTGCTGCAAGACGAAGTTGTCAACCAGCGCAATATCAGTCTCAGTTTTGAGAGATATTACAAAGGTGATAAACACACCCTTCAGTTGTCAATATAGTGTTTCCCTGCCCAACCTCACAAGCTCCATGCCAAACAGAAACTACGAAAATCTAGTAGCGTTATTGCTTCATTCAGCATTAAAGCTGCAATTAATAAATCTAATTTTTATAGTTAGGATGCATTTGCAATAATAAGCATAGTAGACTGGGATTATAATTAAGCATGTTCAGTTTTGCAGGATCCAGGAGCTGTTGGTTAATGAAGTTTGATGTTATACTGTCAGTAACCAACATGATAATTGGTTACAGAGAAAAGGCAATTTCAACAAATGCTCCTCATGCAGGTGGCTGGGAGAAATTGCTTTCACTCAATTATCCCTTCAATTATTTTGGATGAATGAAGCAGGATCCTTTAGCTCATTATAAGCCCAATTCCACAATAAGTAAGTAAATATTTTGACACAGTGTTGAAACTTCTGCAAAAGCATCTATAATATTTATAAGCATTGGAGAGGTCACATATTGTATTATCATCATTTGGTGCATTCAGTGCCAACTAAAGGAAATTAATGATTTCAGTAGCCAATATCACTGGAATAATATTTTAATACTGTGAGTAGTCAGTAGTTTCCTGAAATATTGTCAGAGGTTTTATGGCTTATAAATACCCATGTCTGGTATCATCTCTAAGAATGGAGCATTAAGCAACAGGAAACATTTACCTTGGTTATGGGGTAAACTATATGTTATCATACATTGTGTTGGAAAAACCGTATCTATCAATTTAGGAGTAGAATTTGATATTAATTTACATCAGAGACCAGACTATATAAAAAAATATAAGAAAACATCAAATACTGAAGATTCGTTTGACATGGCTGAGGTCCAAACTTTGTCATCTTTCCTTCACCTCCCTGTTCATACAGAAGGAAGTGCAAACAGGAGATTTCCACCACTGTGCTGGCTGCCCGAAAAAACTACTGCAACATTTGACTGGATCATTTCAGAATGAACATCCACAGTCAAAAATTATTGCTAAGATTTAGGCAGATCCCTTCCTGCATTTGCATATGTTTTGTTAGTAGTCATTCAATAAAGTCGCACTCTTTGATGCACTAATTATATGCCTTTGTGAGAGGGTTTTATGGGAGCTCTCCAGGTGGTTCAACTTGCAACACTTCAGGGAATTAAAAAATGTTTTTTTCCTTTTCAGACATGAGTCTGCCACCTGTGCCCATCTAGCCAGTTGGTGGATCTCATCTATCTCACACAGGTATAAAACCCAAATGTGAGGTTGCCCCCAGACAGCTGAGGTGTTTCCTAAGAAGTCTTTTGAGGACACCCAACATGTGGCCACCAGAACCACTTGTTGCAGCCACAGAAAATTTCAAGTATTGCTGGCAAAAATCTCTCCCAGGCTGGCACCAGGAACTGGGGCCCGGTGATATTTAAAAGCCATCTGGACATCTGGGAAACTGGCTTTGGATAGTTCTGCTTGAGCAGGTTGGGTGGGCAAAGTGACCTCCAGAGGTCCTTTCCAACCCCAATTGTTCTAAGGTTCCGTGTCTTCCAGACCACCAAATTACATGGCTGCTCATTTTCATTGTATTCATGTATAATATCTATAATATTATAACACCTGTTGAATTAGAAATCAATTCCTAAAATTGACCTCGAAAGGGGAAAAAAGAGGGATCAATAATATAATGGACTGAGTCTCATGGAGTCTGGAATTCACCAGATATCCCTGTTGAGAATCCAGGCTCTCACAGGAAGTACATGCAGAGAAAGAAAAGAAGGGGA
>VZRS01013857.1:0-33381 GCA_013398055.1 Ifrita kowaldi
AGCATAGGATAGGTCACCACCACCTGTGTTGCTGCTGAGATGGGGTGGGGGGAACGGAGCAGTTTTTTGGGTTTTTTCTGCTGTTTGAAGTATCTTATCTGCCTCCTCCAGTGTCTGGAGTAGTTTGGTTGGAATGCGGCAGCCCCTCCTCCGTGATCCAGGCGCGGTGCCCTGTCGCTGCAGCCAAGCCTCGGTCCACTCGTGGTGCTCTCGCCACGGGACGCAGGAGCAGGGTAGGGGTTCCACAACTCACTTGGGGTTTCAGTCCAGGGGTGCAGGTTTGGAGGGTTCTCCCCAGGCGGGCAGCGTCAGCTCCCGGAGGTCTCAGAGTGTGTCACGGCAGGCGGTGGTGGTGGCGGGGGCGAGGGGGTGGAAGGCAAAGGTCAGGGATTCTGCCCTTCGCTTTCCCCTCCACATTTTGCACGAGTTTTGCCTTCCTTATTATGGGCCTCAAGGCGGGCTACTCACGGCCCATACCACACACAGTTTCCAGGTGTTCAAGAGGGATTATGATAAGCAGACATAACGATGAAGCACTTTTGAAGCCTTCCAGGTGTTGAGCAGTCATAATGTCGAAGCATTTCTGAAACTTTTCTCTTATTATTAGGCTTGTACAACAGGGATACCAATAAGCCTCTAAAATCCTTCAAGCCAAAGACAAGATCCACTTTTCAACCATCACTACCACCACTATGCAAAGTTCCAGTGCCCAAACACAGTTACTCAAACAATAAACCCCAAACAGTCTTCTGCTCTGGTGCAAATTACCCTGTCCATAGAAGACCCTCACTTTTACTGCTAAAATCACACCTAAGATGCTTACAGTAGAAGCAAAAATGTTTAACATGGGTAATTGATATTGATTTTAGGAGCAACTATTCACTTGAATGTGCAAGAGGCAAACAGCAGCAGGACAAAGTTGCTTTTTTCCTTAATGACTCTTCTGATTTGTGGAACCTCCAGTTAATAGGGCAGGCAATACAATAACTTTTATTCTATTTCCTTTGTGAAAGAAAATGCTTTCTAGAAGCAATCACATTGAAAAGGTTGTGACTTTTAACATTTTGGAAGTACATCACCATTACACAGGAGAAGACTCGTATCTGTATTCATGTTCTTGAACTTCCTTGAGTGCCCCAGATGTCCTTGTCTGCATTGTATGCACCACAAATGCTTGGGGATACACTGAGAATAGCACATAGCTCAGTACTGGGTTGGAGCTTTGCCAGAAGGTGTAGGCTTGCAATTCCTGCAGCCGGAGAGATACCTCTAGAGAGCAAATGGGACATTACAGCCCTTGCACAAATGCACATTCTTATTCCATGAAGGACTGTACGGAACTTACACAAAGATAAACCAGGCTGAGCTGACTGTAGATACTATGGGGAATGTCTGAAAAATACATTTTGTCAGTGTTACAAATGAGAGGGGAGCTTGGACAAGTCCTGCCTTTGACTCAGATTTCTGGCAGTAGCTCTGAGGTGGCCTGCACCCCAGATTGCTCTCACTCGCAAGTTCTTAATAATGGCCGATTAGGTCTATTACCAAATGAGTTACTTATTGAATAGACACAAAATTAACAGACATAAGACTTTAAACAGACTACTTACTACACAGGATAAACCAAAAAGAACTACTAGTAGATGAAATACAGTGCACAATAAAGGTACCTATATTGCAGCTAGCAAAGAAATAGTGTAGATTAGGATTCAATGTAACTTACCACCAAATTGATAATGGAGTTCTCTCAGTTCCCAGGGAAAGTATCCAAACTCTGTGGGAGAAGTCCTACACATTTCCAGGGTGCGTCTAGGAAGCCTCTGCCTCTGCAAAAGTTTGTGTAGCTCTTACAGTTTGTATAGTGTCTCTCAGTCGGGAATTCCAGTTTATCTCCCCACATCTGTTCTCACACCCAGTTGTTTATCGGGAATTCTACCCCTGGCAGGAGAGAGAGAAATAACTCACTAGCCAGTGACAACTTACTAGTCAAATGAGCTGGCCTGGGTTATATCATCAATTCATGTGGGGGGGAGAATGTCTGGAGCTATCACACCAGCTGATGGACAGAGCAGATAAGCTCTTCTGTAGTAGGAGGGATGTCCTGCCACACTCAGAATAGCTAAAATCTTTTACAATATTTATGGCTAGATTTATTTTATTCACCAACATTTCTCACTGGAATAAGATTTACAAAATTTGGAGGACATTTGCAGAGCTAAATCTTGACCTTTTGTTCAGTCTTTTCACCAGCTGCTGGTACCAGGACATGTTCCTGGAAGAAATCCTGTGAATGCTTTAGCACGTGTTACACAAGAAGGCACCCCATATCCCTGAGACTACTAATCTGAAATCTGTAGGCTAGAAGGAAACATGGGGATTTGTCATTAATCATTCTAATTTGGAGCTCCTCCTCAGACGTATACATACACTTGACGGTTATTTGCTGTAGAATAATAACCACTCTGACAGTCAAACTCTGTTTTTGTATGGTATAAGTGTAATAAGCCAAGGCGTGATTACCTCACTTATAGGAAAAAAAAACCTAATCAAGACTAGTGATACGTATATTGATATATATAGCTGATGTTTTTAAAGAACTGTTAGTCTCACTTGCAAGCATTTTTAAAATTACTTGAGTGGGTGTGGGATTAAATATTTAATCTGCACATAAAATGTAGGCAATTCTGAAAATATTTCAACCACTATTCTGAAGAAAGGGAGAGTCTTATTAAATCTTTGTCCTCTATTTCATAGAAAAGATACAACTGCAACGAACAAGAAACAGATTTGTTTAAAAATTACTTCTGCATATAAGGAAACACACCATACCAGCATCCTATGGAGTCAGGAATAGATGTCCTTTCTTCCTTTCTCTTCTTCCATCTCTTCCCTTTTGTCATGCTTTCTCAATCCACATAAATATAGTTGTATATCCTCTTAACACCAACTTGAGGAAAGGAAGCACTGTTTCAATTCTTCAGAGACACCGAAGAGTAAATGTGAAGCCCTGGGTAACAGAGCAAGCCTGCGGCTGACCTGGGTAATGCAAAGTATTTTTCAGATTTTCAGATCAGGCTTTTATTCACAAAATATTTCAGCCTTCTAATAAAGAGTCATCACCAATAAATGAAATGCTGTTGGCAGTTGAATAAATATGTTCTCTTTCTTCACGGATAGCAGAAGGAGTCTTAAAAAGTTTCAGGGACATGCAGATGAAAGCTTGATAATTACAATTTACAGAATAATATAAACCTATAAGCCACCAAGCAAGACACTGGATAAAAATAACCGTGAGAGAAGTCATATGGGTTCCATTAAAACATTGCACTGCATAAAATACCCTAACTGCCCAACTGCTTGACTGCTTTATAGCCATTTATGCTGGACAGCAGATACGCTTTATATTCCATGGTGACAGAAAACAGCTTAGGCAGCAGGCAGCTTAGGCTGCAGTGATGTTGGGCCAGGCCTATCAGGCACCAGCTGGAGAGCACTGCAATGCACTGCAGGTTGGGCTTATTCCAGCAACAGCACATCAAGGACCTTGGCACTGGATAGGTTTCAGAGGAACAGAAAAGAGTCACAAATGCCTAGTAGTTATTATTCATGTGAAAGCAGGAACTGGGAAAAAGTTGGTGTGTGCTAAGGCAGATTCCTGTTTGGAAAGCAGTGAGCTTTGCCCAGAGGGCTGGCTAGCAATCCAAACAGTCCAACTCCAGGGACCAGCAAAAATAAGCAAGGAGAAACATGCCAAAGAAAACTAATATCCAGTTTGCACAGGAAAAAGAACAGTTAGTGAACTTTAAAGTCTTTTCATATACAACCTCAAATCCTCCCTCCATGTACAGGACACCAGAAGTATTGTCAGCAACAAAGGATGTAAGAAGTACAGAAAACCACAATATGTCCTATTTTTGTCCTGTATTAATACTAGTCAATTTAGGCTTACTTTGTATTCTAAAGCACCAGGATTTGAGGAATGGTAAGCACCTACTTTCTTAACTGCCTTCAAGGGGAGTTGTATGTGGTGCCAAAATATCTTGGAACTTACTACTGTAGCTAAATAAAGAAAATTAATCCTGTTCTGTATTCATTTGCTCTGTATAGGGAGCAGAGAATTTAGGAGCATATAAGGGACAGAGTAAAAATCCCAGTGGTATTATTTTGAAATAAATCAATTAAGTTTTCAGAGTGTCTTCCAGAACCCAAGACAGGTCCTCCTCTGTCTTTTCAGTCAGACTATTCCTCTTCTCTTTCTGCTTATAGAAATAAACTAATTGAGACAAAACTGACCTAAATTAAATGCCTTGGAGTGCAAGTAGAGATTAGGAGGGCTACACCATAAGATTCTGAGGTGTAATTTCCAGCATTAAAATTGCTACTTTAAAGCTCCTGGATTATATGTAACATAGTAGTAGATTTTAGTCCTTAGGATTTTTGCAGTTCTGAGGTCAGATCTCTTTATCTAGGGCTTCCAAAAGACATTCAACTTTACAAGCAGCTTTTTTTCCCTCTCCTGCTCCTGGGTTGGCAGAAGAAAAGATAAATTAAATCTTGTTAATGTTTACGTAATAATCAGAAATTTATTTCTAAATGCTTTTTAATTTAGGTGATGTAAGAATTTCCTCAGTTCCAGCACAAACCAATTCATCAAATTTGTCTTTAATCTGAGTAGAGCAGGATACAGAGTTTATATGTCATCCATTCAATTTCAACAGAAAGACCAGTTCATTTGTTCTATTAAACATGTCCAACTTGTAAGTCATATTATATAATTCCTTTCTCCTTCAGCCAAACCATTGATGTGTCTACAATGTGTTATCTCAGTAACTAGAAACTCTTCAGCACAAATAAAGCCAAGAGAAATCTGTTAGTTGAGAAACTGAGATCATCCTTTCAGTTGTTGTTTTAGCTTGATAGTTTCGTTTTGAACAAAAGCTGTATTCTCTCCTCTCCTCATCTCAGAGTTACAGCTGCAGAACACATGTGAAAGAAACATTCTCCAGTCTAGTTTTCAAGGGGAAAAAAGGCTGTGATGGCACCCAGAGAAATGTGACTGATATAAGCAAAACCAAAGACAAAAATGTCCATGTGCTGGTCACAAGGGCATGGTTGAAGAGTAGTGTTTTGGTTTCATGCATAGTCCCAGACGACAGAAGTACTATGTTAGCATCATGTTTCAATAAACACAGGGCCTCCAGGGAAACAATTCTGTTACACAAGGAAGTAAGAATCAAGCTGTGCTTCCCCTTTTGAGAGAGGAACAAAATACTCTTTCCATTCTGACTTGCTTTCTATTTAGGATAATAGGAAAACTCCTTTGTTTCAGCCAGTGCTACTATATGCCAGACAAAGAAACTGTATGCAGTCCAGCCAGAGCAACATATCATGCTACCGAGTATTTTCTTCACCTTATTTTTTCAGTCCCAATAGCCTCGCTGGTATATTTAGCATGCAAATTTCAAATTTTTCAGAGCATAAACCCATAAGGAAATGCAATACTGACACAACTACAGTTACATGGCTCATCAAAATATTCATACAGAATGTACAAAAGTATAGATATAAATCTATATCTACAGCTAAAGCAAAAAGAGAAGATGGAGATAACAGGGTCCTAATCATGTATGGCTTGCTTTAATGACCATATGGTATAGTTAGAGATGAACATGTAAAATAAAAAAGTATATGTCCATATTATACAAATCAGAGAAGCACCAAAAACTAGCCAAGATATTTGGGGTTCCTGAGGACACTTAAAACTGCTTGCTAGCAATATTTTATCCAGAAAAAAGGAAAAAAAGAGTAGGAGGAGTCTTTGGGAAGTGTTTTGTTTTGCTTTTTTTTAATTCTAAAGAAAATACAAGAAAATTTTGAATGGTAAGTTAATTAAACTTTAAATCTTGTTTGTCAATAGAAATTACAGTACTGTGGAAAAGCATACCCAGAAATACTTACCATGTTCATTATGCGCGGATACTGGTTGGAACTTCATTTCAAGGAAACAGAGGCAATATCCTTGTTTCACCTATGAACTGAGACAAATCTCTTGGGTCCTTCAGCTTTCTCATCTGCAGAGATGTGATTATATTTTTTATGAGGTGGCTGAGGCAGTAGTGAAAATAATACATGAAGGCAAAGTGTTATTTTAAACTTACAAAAATATGTGTAAAATATGAAAATGAATTTGTCACTAGGGACCTTGTTGGGCTTTATGATTCACATCCAGTAAGCTTATTTATAGAATCATAGAATGGTTTAGGTTGGAAGGGACTGTTAAGATCACCTGGTTCCAACCACCCTCCTATGGGCAGGGACACCTGATGAGCTACATGCCAAGAGAAATTTAACTCAATACAAAAATATTTGTAGGCAGCTACATAATACGGAAAAAGCAAATTTTCTATCAAATACTACTTTGATCAATTAATTGTAAATTGTTTATTGGAACTATTTAGAAATATGCTTATTTTTATTTTAAAATTATCACAAAATAGAGGGTTAAGGAGAAGAACAGGATTTCACAATGATCTATTCAGTTTCTGGTAAGATTCAGATTTTTATTTCTGAAAGAAAAGTAGAGAATAAGCTTACTAAATTTACAAACTACTCCAAGATACAGTAATGCATCTACACAGGAGCTCAGGATAATAATTCAAATTGTTTCAGTTGGAGCTCCAGCCTGAAAAGTGACGAATGGAATTCAGAATACTTTGAAGGATAGATAGAATCACAGAACTACAGAATCACGGATTCATTTATGTTGGCAAATACCTTTATCCCTTCTGAAGTGTTTATAACTATCCAGTGCAGCACTGCAGTTGTGCAAGTCATTCCATGACATTTCTGTGACCATCTAGGTCTTCTCAGACACTGTCTCACGAGCTTCAGGGTTCTGGCATCTCCTTCAGCTCCTCCTGAGCTTTCCCTGGTTTGGTAAACTTCGTTTTATCTGCTGTTTCTTGAAGAAGTCTGGGTATAGATGTTGCTTTTTAGGAAGATATGGATCAACTGTGGAGAGCCCAAAGATGAGTACTGAGAAACAGCAGAGGTCTGGAAAATCTGACTGATGACGGCACATCAAAAAGATTGAGGTAGGAGACACTGATGTGCAAATGTCAATTGTTTAGTTATAAAGAAGAAGAAAATAAACCCTTTTTCTTGTCATTTGTGGGAAGAACGGCGAATAGGCAGCTGAAATGGAGGCAGGGAAATTGAGATTAGGCTCAACAAGGCACAGAATGACTGCAAATCAATGCCAAGGCAATATATTCAATTTCAAGCCTTGCAACTCAAAAAAACCCAAAAAAAGCAAAAAAGTGCCCCTGATTTGATGCAACAGATCCCAATTTTGTGGGGGTAATGATCGTCATGACATCCTGAGGTATTTACTACACCTATCATCTGTGATTTCTATGTTCATAATAATGAAGTGTGAAGTCACTATGGCTTCATACTGATGAACCTGAAAGGAGAAACTGGCTTAAAATGGACAAAAACTCCTTGATATTTTTCTTCTTGTTTTCAAATGGATGTTCATCTCTCTTGAGTCTACTGTTATCTTTGCTACAAATTTGTCCTTCCAGCAGTTCTGTGCTATTGCCCCTTGTTTCAAACGAACAGCAAGAATTTGTAGGCGTATGCTGTGCAGTCAGGGAGAAACTTCTTGGAGTTTTGACTGCATTGTGCATCCATGAACAGTTGGAATTGACAGTTTTGATTTCCCAGAGATATCTAAGTGGATGACAAAGATCAATGACTGTTTCATTGGAAATTTCGTCTTGCTTCCAGACAAGAAATGGCTGGGAACTGAGGCACTTGGGAGCTCAACTTGCCTTTCACAGGGAAGAGCACAGAGCCTAGTCACCATCACCTAAGAATGCCCAGTGTATTTCTCAAAGGATCACTAAATAGGATGTTCAATGAACAATCTAACTGTGTAATATTTTTTAAGGTGTCAATGACATCTTCTACTTCTTTTAATGTGTTAGAGATTGGTTTGGAGAAGCTGTGATAAGCACCACAATCTTTTCTTTTCCTCTCTTCATAACACTCTCCTGTGAAGTTCAAAAAAACAGTATTGCTTGCAATAAAAGTCTGATGGAACAGAAACCTAGTAAAATAATTTCTCTTCTTTTTTTTAAATTGTTTGCTTTCCTCAAGAGCTTCAGCTACTAAACTTTCCAGAAGAGAGTAAAGAATACTAGAAAAATTTGTGCTGCTAGATGTTTTTATGTTTTTTATGTAATTTAAAGTAAATTTCAATTGAAATTTCTAATGGAAATACTGAAAATATGATCTGTTGCCAAGAAAGCACTGTAAAATCATCTGAGAGTTGCTCAGATAGAAAATAATTTCATATATTAACAGAAAGCCTACACTCATTCACCTTCTACTGTCTGAATAAATCAGTCACAGGGAAGTGTAGGAGGATATTGCTGAAATTACAGCTATGTCACACAGCCTCAAATTTAATTACTTCAATACAAAACTCCTTTGGTCCAACTGTTAATTGACTTCCTCTGATGATAGCAAGGTGAATAATCTTTTATTATTATTATTATATTTTTGTAGCTTCTTATTTGGTGACTTGAATGGAGCAATTTTTAGTGAAGCAATCTTATAAGCTTTTAAAATGCCAACGTTGATAGAATGTCCAGTGTATGCCCCTGTTGAAAGGCAGATGAGAGTGCATTATTATTGCTAGATAGACAAAATTTGTATGCCACAATTGACCTGCTATAGTTAATAAATATGTTTTTAAGATATCAAATTATTGCCTCTCATCAGCAGTATACTATCAGTTTGAAATTTGAGAAAGATAAACAATTGAAGAATATAATATTTTGGATCCTATTGTTACTATGAAAACAGCTTTTGTTATTGTTATTGTTATGTTTTTGTTATTGTTTGAAAACTTTTTCACCTGGAAATTTTATTAGTAAATTTATGTCTTTTTCTAAAACTCAGCTACCTAGACTGACACTTCATTTAACTAATTATTGTATGTATTCACTTCAGAGTAATCTGCTGTTAACATACCTTCTTAAGCTTTGCCATTTTTCATATAAAATTTTCGAATGAGTTTAGGAAGAATCATCCATTTTTAAGACACACTGACAGTAAAATCAAGTTTGCTGGCCAAAAGAAAACAACATGGTTTGAATATTTCTCAGTTTTCTCCTAGAATAAACCTCCCATTAAAGTTTCATATGCTATTATCTAAAGTTTGCTTTCCTTGTTAAAAATCTTGGGACAATTTCTGAATGCTGCATTACTGTTATTCTCCATACAGATGCTCTAGGAGAATTCAAATCTCATGACCAAGAGCCATCTTAGCTTATCACAGAGAATAGCTGAGTTAATCTTGTGGTAGAAAGAATGAGCTGACTGAACTATTTTCAATACTTATAGTATTTGTTAATGGAAGAGACCCACATAGATATATATTAGCTTGATACTCCATTTTATTTAATTAAAAATTACTGCAGCCATCCAATGGAAGTGAAAACATTTCTCATTATTAAAGCAGACCAATATTTTTCAATACTAGATCCATCTCTCCATCACTCACAACTTCATTAAAGTGTCAAGATAAGACTTTCGATATGAATTATCTCTATTAGAATCACAAAACCATAGAATTGTTCAGGTTGGAAAAGACCTCTAAGATCATCTAGTCCGACCATTAACCCAGCACTGCCATGTTTACCAGTAAACTGTGTCCCTAAGTGCCATATACACACATTTTTTGAACATTTCTAGGGATGGCAATTCCATCATTTCCCCATGCAGCCTGTTCCAGTGCTTGAAAAACCTTTTGGTGGAGAAATGTTTCCTGATATCCAATGTAAATCACGCCTGGCACAACCTGAGGTCATTTCCTCTTGTCCTGTCACTTATTACCTGGGAAAAGGTCCTGACTCCACCTGGCTCTACCCTCCTTTCAGGAAATTGTAGAGAGTGATATGGTCCCTCCTGTGCCTCCTTTTCTCCAGTATAAACACCTCCAGCTCCCTCAGCTGCTCCCCATCAGACTTGTGCTCCAGACCCTTCCCCAGCTCTATTCCCTTCTCTGGACATGCTCCAGCGCCTCAATGTCTTTCCTGCAGTGAGGGCCCAAAACTGATCACAGGACATGAGGTATGGCCTCACCACTATCCAGTAGAGGGGGACAAACACTGCCCTGGTCCTGCTAGCCACACTATTGATGATATGATTCCAGGATACCCCCAGTTTTTTGCCTAGAGAAGTGGTGCTCTAGATATTAGGCTGTTTTTATTGTATTTTTTGAAGAGTTTTAGTCATTTTAGAGAATAAGGCCAAGGAAAATATATTGTAATTTCCTTATTGAAAAGTATGTGCTTGCCACAACCAGGACCAGAATTAAGAGTCTAACATTTTTCTTTTCTTACTTTATTTTCCAAAAGTTTCGTCCTCTCACGAAGGACCAGAAAGAATTACAACCAACTTCACCAGCTACTGTGTTATCTCAGGTGACAGAAATTTATACGGGGGATCAAAAAATTCAACAGTGCTGATGATTCACATGAATGTTAGCATAATTAAGTTTATTTTAAAAAATAAAATAAAACAAAGTAAAATAAAATAACAAAAAGCAGAAAGCAAAACTGAAGAAATCACACACATGCATGCATACATGCATAAGATTTGTATTGAAAGAATATTCTAAAACAGGTAAAATAGAATTATTCACATGTTGGAAAAGCCAGAATCATGACCCTATTTGTAAACCTAATTCAGCCTCTTTTGTACTTTAAAACCATATATTTGGGGAAATTTTTTCACTGAGTCCCATGAAAATAACCTGATCATACAGAAGGGATGAGGTCTAGGGATGAAACATGGAATGAAACAAGGTCTCCAAGTACATTCATGGGAGGAAGCAGCAAACACATACTGGGCACTGCTGGTGAAGCTCAATCTGATTATATGTTCCTTATTTGCTGAGTGTTTGACTTAAGACATCTGCAGCCTAAGTTGCGGAGTTTCTGTAAACTGATGGCTGCACATTAAGTCAATGTGAACCATGCAGAAATATGTAAATCCTATCCAACGTTCTAGACAGACAGGAAAAATATCAAATGCTCCAAGTTACACAGCATAAAAGCTTTAGACAAGCTTTAGTTCTTTAGACAATAAGCTCTCTACCTATCAGTCCCCATCTGTTTAGAAAAGATTAAAAAAAGCCTTTTATAATAGTGGTGTCAGAACACTGACATTACTGTTTATGAACCATTCATCTGTGAATATGGTAAGTCCCAAAGAAAAATCCATGAGGAAAATCGGTTTGGCCTCTGTGGAGGTAGAGGTTGTTGAGCTAAATGCTACAAAGCCATGCTCATTAAGGCAGCATTGTGAATTCTGCATAAACCCTGTGCTACAGACCACAGGGAAAATGACAAAATTAGAATGGGATTAGAAAGCAAAATGGAGAAAAATGAAGACAACCTCTACTTTGATTCCAGCATGTCCTAAGTAATTAGTTAAATTTGCAGCGTATTGGTGTTATTCTAATGTGGATTTATTTTCTATGTACCACCTATAATGCTATACATCAAAAATGTTCCTTACTTTTAAAATTGTTTTTAAGGGCAGACTACTGTTAAAAGAAACTTATATTTAATTATCTTACGGCTCTGCAATGCATGAATCCTTCATGTATTTATAGAGTCAATGTGTGTCTCAGAGTCAGAGAACCAGAGAGATTCCTAATTGTTAAATTCATCTAAATTATTCTGCTATTAGATGCTGATTTTTGTAATTTCATTAACCTTAATAATTTCAATGGGTATTTCTTATTCCATGTACTTGCATTTTCTCATGAAGTCCAATTTCACTTATTTTCCTGAAGAAAAGAAGTCGAAGCATCTGCTCTGCTCTTAGTGTCTATATAAAAAGAAATTTTTTACGAGAGGTATAAAGGCCCACTACAGCCCAAGCTAAATAGCTGCATACCTGTCTCAAAGAACATTTGCTCTGATTTTAGGCTTTTACGTATTTGCCTTCATATTTATGTGAATTTCACATAAATAAGACCTGTGTAAAGAATTAACATAATACAGATTGTCCTGTCTAGCAAGACAGTATTTTCTACAGAATTTTTAGTTCAACAGAGGATGCCCAAAATAATTTTGGTAAAACAGTTTGTTTGGTTCCTTCTTCCCTATTTTTGTTCTCTTTTTTGTTCTGTGCTATTTCATCAAGTATGATTTAGCAAAAACAAGTTAACAACATTCAGCAGTCCCAAGGACAAGGATCAGGTACTTGCAAAGAAACATGGGGTTTTATGTTACCACACACGTTTTATGTCTCCTGTAAAGTGTGTACTATAAAAAAAAAATCTCAGAAGCATTTACAACTACTGAATACTCAGAAACAGTATGAAGATGGAGAGACGCAATCTGTGTTCATCAAAATGCATCTATAAATCATGAAGATAATCAAACATGAGCTCTGCTATCCAATGCCCTTATCAAAGGAACACTCCCTGTGAGTCTGAATTACATAATTCCCACAATAGCTTTTCTAGTTAAACAAACCACTTAACATATTTAACAGAGTACTTACAATTGTGCTCTAAACCTTAGGAGGGTAAAAGTCATTGTGTGCTTTTTATGATTCTTGTGGGGAGCAGTTATCTGGTAAGTGTATGTTTTGATGCAGCTTTTAGAAATGATATTCACTAAATCACTTTGTTTCAGTATTTTAATACAATGACAATTTTTCTGTGTGTTCTAACCTATCCAGCAGCCAGTGGTTGTGGAAATTCCTAACCTAGTTTGAAGTGTTGCAGGGTGTAGTAACGACCCCTTCTTTTGGCTCATTCAAAATTCTTTTTCAGTATCCTAAGATGAGTTGCAAGTAGGCTGAAATGGACTAATAAATGACTATCCCTCTCACCCTCACTTCTGCCTCTTCTTCTGTTCTATTTTTAGATACTACCACTATTGCATTATCTCAAAATTCAAATGGAAGTTCTTGCAGGAATAGGTCATGACTTCCTGCAAAATACATTTCCCTTCTTCCCCTAAAAATAGTAATAAAAAATGTACCAAGAAAAAGAAAAAAAATGTCTTTGCCATACATTTCTTTCAAACACCTGCAGTAACCTGAATTTCAAATAAATTAGTTTTAATTGGTTAAGATAAAAAGGAGACATACTCTGGATAATAACAAAAATCTTTTGAGGAGGACAAAGTGAGGACAGAAGTGAAGAGGGGAGAAGCTCACCAACACCTCACCCAGGGCTGGACCCCAGAGCAATGGTCAAGTTCCTGTTTGCTCAAAAAACAAGTATATATTACTCTTAGAGGGAAGACAGAGCAACAGATGGTCCCAGAAGTCAACCAATCACTGCTGGTTTCTTACTCCAATAAGTTGCAGTTCTTCTTCCACAAAGCCTGCGAGCAATTTTCAATACAATTATCTAGCACAGGAAACCTTGAACTCTTTAAAAGTTCAGCTCTAAAATCAGTTAAATGTAGGAAAGGTCAACATGAACAAACCAGAAACAATAAAATCCAAACCCATTAAGTGAAGAAATTTAATAGAAAGAGGAATCTACACGTTTCTTCATACTGCAAAACAAGAAAGCATGCCCTGTGCTTTAAAACAATGAAGCAGCAAAGGTACTACAGAACACAGCTGCTAAACAAAATTCAATTTTTATCAAGCGATAAAGAGCAGAACTTTATGGCTACAACTCAACATACTGATGATTTGGGCATTAAAAAACTTAAAATAAAATGAAAGAGATAGGTAGTTCATGTTCAGGAAGGCAAAGAAGACTCCTGCCACTTCTTCATTCATTGTAAATGTATTAGGAGCTAATTCAGTGGGCCAGAATTTCCAACAGTGTTAAAATAATGCGCACTATTGCAACAAAATGACTATAAAACATAGTATGAGAATCAAAGGTAAGGTAAAATAAATCTGCATCTTTTATTCAGTTTTCCTGCTAATAAACAGCTGTTGCACAATTTCAAATGCTTAGTTCAGTTTAATTTTATATGTCTGGACAGAGAGAAACTGAATCTATTTTCCTGAGATTGTAATCCACTCTCTTACAAACTGATGAGAGTCTTACTTTGACATTCAACCCATATCTCAGAACAGAGCAATGAAGCCTTGTCTTTGAGGCTTCCCTTCATCTACCCTTAATGCCCTGTGACTGTCTATCCTAAGGCAAAAGAGCTATAAGGAGGTTTCTAAAACAAAGAGAAACGGAAAAAAAAGAATAGTCTTGATTCTAGAAAATCAGTTATCTTATTTTAGTGTTTTGAGTTTCAGTGAAATTATAACATTTGACTTGAAAAGCAATGCTTTTTAGTAAATGGGGCCCCATTATGCTCTTTCACTGAAGGGAAATGTAAGATCCAAAATAGAGTGATTTTGTTGAACTACGTGAAAGTCAGGGATGGATCTTCATCTCATATAAAGCTCTCTGTATGCATTAATTTGACTGGAGCTCAGACATGTTATGGTCTGAGAATTCAGACCATTAAGTTTAATATCGTTTTTTGTATGGGGCAATCACCACTGATGAAACATTATCATTTGTAGTATATGAATGCCTCTGAATGTGATTTTTACTGGACTTATCCTAGTATCTTTTCATGATTTTGCACTGTGAAAGGAACATTTTTAGATGAAAGTGTACAACACTGATGAACATGTATTTGCTCATGCCGGCATAAATATTTTGACCACATAGGTTCCTGGATAATGCTCATAAGTGTGTGAAGATCATTACAATCCTTTCTGGATAATTGCCAGTCTCAAGTTCAGACATTACATTCCCTGCAATACATCAGTGTGAGAATATTCCGAAGAGATCTTCCAGAGAGATCACAGAAGTAACATTTCTATTTTAGGATTCCTAGAAAACCTGAGAACAAAATTAATTTTCAACCAGTTGGAATTTAGGGCCTGTATAAATAATTATAGAGAATAAGTATCTCAGGGCTGAAGCTTCTGGATCTCTTGACATCTCTTAGATTAGGTGGTGAAGATAAGTCCATGAGCAATGGACCCATGCACAATCCTTTTCTACTTTAATTTACTGAGCATTCACCTTCCATCAACACATCACACGTGTGGAAATAAGTCAACCATATAAAAAAAAAAGAATTCACAGCTGTGTCACATATCTTTCTTACTTGAACATCTCAGCAGAAATCAAATGTCACTGGCCATGTGTCTCATGGGGCTGGTGTGACAGAGAATTTTCTGACTGGGCCTATGAATCAGCTATTGCTGTCTGCCACACAGTGTAAGAAGTGAGCTAGATATAAACTTTACAGGAGTAATGTTTCCTTGATAAAGCTGTTTGTATTCCAGAGTTTTTGGCAATATGACATTTCATAATTCTTCGTTCTTGTGTCTGAAGCCCACCATATAATACAAGCAATGCAGTACAGTTTGTATGGTCCATAACACATTAAAATAGCAAAACATAGCAGCACCATCTGCTTAACTAATGCAGGACCAGTAGTCCCAAGGATTTCAGAAAGACCACTTGATACAGGTCTAGCAAAAGTACAAGTCTGTTCCATGTGGGAGAGTTATAGTGGGAAAACATCCGGTCAAGCTTCTGAGCTCCAGTACAATCTACTAGCAATAGCAGCAACCATGAACAGTAATTTCCAATTACTCTAAGGACTACCCATCATGGATCAGTTAAACCAATTCAAGTCCTGTTTTCATGGCTAGTGGGACACAAGCAGCTTCACTGTGAAAAAATAAAAAGCAAATGGCAAGAGAATGGACCAGGCCCTGCTCAGTGGTGCCCAGCAATAGGACAAGAGGCAACAGGCAGTAACTGATGCACAGGAAGTTCCACCTGAACACGAAGAAGAATTTCCTTCCTGAGCAGTGACAGAGCACCCAGAAAATGTGGAGTCTCGCTCACTAGAAATATTCTATAACCATCTGGACACAATCCTGTGCCATGTGCTCTGGGATAACCCTGCTTGAGCAAGGAGAGGGGACCAGATGATCCACTGTGGTCCCTTCCAACGTGACCCATTTTGGTATTCTGTGAAAATGCACAATTTCTCTCTAATAATTAGAGGAGGGCAGCTTTTACAAGTTTTCAATATACTGATAATCTCTTTAGTTAGAAATAGGCCAGATGACATTTGACATTACTCCTAAGTTACCATGTCAAAAATATTAATTAATTAGCATTTGATCTGTGGGCTCCCTGAGTTATGATCTACCTGAAATGTTGCTTTTGAGCATATCACCACTTTTTTTTTGTTATGAACTCTCTCTCACATGCCAAAAATCTCCAGCCATCTCTCTTAAATCATTAGCTAGTAAACTAGCATATCATACCAAAGTATTCCACCAGTTCTAGCAATAGCACTGCTCTCAGCATCTACTGTGTACTTTTGTAAACAGCAATGCCTTAGAAAATGGTACTTCTGAAAACTAAAAGTGAAATTGTTTATTTTCATAGTCTTCAGTAGTAATGGTGCAGTTCATATGCATTTTACACTAGAATTCAAGGGCAGTTAAAGCAGTTTAAAGCAATTACTGTAGTAATAGTTTATGACCCAAGGGAGTGTTACGTTGTTAAATCAGGTTGTTCTTTTTATGTACTTAAAAGTTGTCTTGATAACCAGGAATCTCTAATTTTCACAGATTTTAGATCTGCTCCTGCATGCCACTAATTGTTATTTCCCAGGTCCTTGAAAATCTGTTTTTCAATCAAATATCAGCACCTACTGGATTAACCAACGTGGCATTAGTGATAAGGAGTTCAAATAAACCACCCAGCTTTAGTATGACTTGGTTAGTAAGCAATTCCTAAGAAAACACAAAAGAATAATTGCATGACTTCAAGTTGTCCCAGTGTCTAATGGAGCAGAAATATCAGTTTTTTGCTGATTGTACTGATCAGAACTCTGGGTAAATGAACAATAATGAAAATATCTCAGCAGGAGTTTAGTCTATGTGTAGCCTTAACCTTAGTATGTGCCCTCTTCAGCTGATGCTAATATTGAGTGGCCGTCAACGTCAAGATGCAATTGAAGGAGAAAAAAGGAAAAAATGTCAGAAGTAGAGCAGTGTCTGAAAACTTTCAAGTTTCAGTAAATAATTGACAAAAACAGAACTACTTGCCTTAAAGTAAATAGGTACTAAGGCTCCAAGATAAGTTAGGCCTAACTCTCAATTTTCTTAAACAACCAGCATTTACCCTATTTTTTTTACATACCTGACATCTACTTGCACTTTCTTGTCCCATTAAACTGACCTTATTAACTTACCGAGGTGACAATCAGGACAGAAAGCACATAGATGAATGAAAAAATTTGGTTCCCTTTCAAAAATAGACCAGTCGATAAGGAAGCTGCATTGAGAGAATTGTGCAGCACTGAAGGACTGTGAGACTGGAGTCTGTCTGGTTGTGCTGATCAGCCACTTAGATTTTCATCCTACCATTTCCCCCAAAGAAAAGATAAATATGTACCATGATATTTTACCTGTTTTGCAAAGGACAGAAAGCTTCTCATAATAACAGAGAATGATTTTCAGAAAAAAATCAATTTAATTTAAGAACAGTCTAGTTTTTTTGAACATGATACCCAGTTTACTGGAGCAACTTTATACTCATTAAAGTACACATTTTATTAGACTGGTGCCTAAACTAATATTAAGAATGTGATTTCAAGCAAATGTAGATAGAAATAGGTGAAAAGCCATTGCCTTTCACTTCCTGTGTCTTTTTCAAACACAGTTTAATTTTTAATTTAAAACTGCATATTATTATAGTGTAAAGATTCAAAGAATATTTTTGATTATAAATTCTTCAGGTTAACAGTGCTGATACTAACCTTCACTATAACAGGTTAGCTTGTCATCCTGGAGGAAGTGATATATATGCTTAATTTCAACCATATGAGCAGCAAATTTATAAGCTCCTAGCATAAGTACCTGTATACAGTTACTCAGTTAAAAGGAGCATTAAGAAATTTGAAGAAAAAAATATACATCCTAATTATAGCAAAAATATAGACTCTTGCATTTTTTACCCACTTAAATGCGCATCTTATGATGGATGGGTGAATTTAACTTGAGGTCTTTTTAACTTAGAGACTTGGTCCAATCTCATTTCCTGAAGTAACTCATTTCCCTTTCAGGCTCACCTTTGTTCATCACAACATGTGTTTTCTCAGTAGAAATTCACAAGAAAATCCACATAATTTTATAACATTTAGCAGCTAAGAAAATAATTCTTTTTTAAAACAGAACATAGTATTTTTGTGGTTAATGCTTCAGCATTTTGCTTACAGCTGCACCTGTAATATTTTAATATTAGCCACAAAAGGAGGCATAGAACATTTAAGCTGAACTTTATTATGGTTAGTGGACCATGTTATTAAATACATATTATTAAAGAGACATATTTTCAAATTCCATTGACTTTTAGGTTGCAAGGAACACAATGAATATAGATTTAATGGCATACTGTGGGTCTGACCTAGACTAAAACTCATTACCTGGAGTAACTAAATACAAAGCTATAGCACAAATACCATATACACAACTCAAAATAGTGAAAAAAAAATTAATGGCATAGTGGAATTTCTTTTTCTGAGTAGGCAATACCCAGCTCTCTGCCCACCATTCACCACCCTTCACCAGCTGCAGAAAACCTTCTTTGGACTACACTCATATACCTGGTATGTTTCCTGCTCTGTTAGGCAGTTGACTGAGGACAGTGATTTGAGGTAGAGCACCTTCCCTTGCTTTTTGACAGCTAGATGCATGACTGCTTGGAAATTAATGTGAATAATCTCATCTCTGGGAAGCTTGGGAGCTTCAAGTAACTAATTTTATGTCAAACACATGGTTTGAAGTTTTAGATTTCTCTGAACAAAACTCAAGTATTATTTCTAGGCATAGTAAAAGACAAAGAAGCTGGAGTTGCCTTAGCTTGTACTGTTTAAAGCTTACAGCTTTATGTGAAGCTTCTAAGGAACTTCATATAAAGGACAATTTGCATTATATGGTTCTGCACTTACATATTCCTTCTATGAATAATTTTTTTTCACCTTCCCCAAAAGATGGGTGTAAAGGTTTATCTAGGTGAATGTGTCTCCTTCAAATTCTTTGGTGATTACAGAAAAAGTCAATCCATATTCTGACCATCTGGGAAGAACAAGAATTTATTCTCATATGAATGGGAATGAAATGTTTGGATATCCTAAATTTGTATCGTGTTAACTTCAGTTTGATTTGAAAATGGGCGAGAATCACATTGTGAATTTCACTACAGTACGACAACATCTTGTATTTTAGAGTCCTTTCTTTGAAAATTTGTCACAACTAGTATTTGGTCTAGATTAGGTTTGCTGACAGATAAAGTTGTCTTACAAAATTAGTCAGCCAAATCAAATGTTAACCATTCCTTATTATTTCTATGGAACTCTTCCATGCGTATCTTCAGGATGCACATAATTGAGAAATAACCAATTTATTTATATAAATATTACATTTTGCGCATTATATTTATGGAGTAAACAAAGATCAAGAAATCACATGAATTAGCATGAGAAATTGTTTCTAGAAATAAATGCATAATCACAATCTGAATATCTTTACTGGGGTTATAGAAAGAGAAACTATCAGCCACAGTTCCTATAATTAAAAAAAGTTTCTGTGTTGCTTCAAAGTGATAGATTTCCATTTTTAAACACCACATTTTCTCATTATTAAAAACATTTTTTAGTCTCCATCATCTTCATTTTCTTAACTTTTTTGTTTAATATAGCACAGGAAAAATGCTTGAAGGATCTGTTGCTACTTTTTCAACACTTGCCTAAAATAGAATAATTGTGAAACGGGAGCAAAATAGAGCAAGAATAGATGATGAGAATATCCAGTTTGTATTTCCCAGACTGCAGAAAAAACTCAGATACTACACTATAGACTTTTGACACTAAGGAATTTTCCTGGGGACAGAACATGATAAAATTACCCATATACAAAGAAAATCATGATATTAAGTACACTCTAAAATGTCTTCCTGTTATGACCATGATAAAAATATTTTGTTTAAAGAAATATTTCCTTATGGTCTAATCCTAAAAATCCTGGTTAGATAACTACTTCACACTGAAATCTGAAAGTCTAAAGCCTCATGATCTTCAAGTCTTTTAACAAAGTATGGAATTCTAATATTGTAAGACCTGAATCCTGATTTTTTCTTATCCATTACATCAGATTACATCTGGACTGCTTTGCCTATGACTTTAAGGCAAATCTTTAAACTGTCATTAAAAAAAAAAAAAAAAAAAAGAAAAACAAAACAAACAACCAAGCCTGGACAAGGGAAGAGCAATAATACAGGAGATTATGCCATTGCACAAACCATGATATACAACTATATCAGAGCCCTTGCTATTCCAGTCTATTCTGTGGTAAACACCAGTTTTTCCTGGAACTCTGAATGTCTGTATTACTTGTTTCCACAATGCAGAGAAATGTAAACCATTTAGGTGAAAGTTTCACACCACTGTAGCTTTGGGAAAAGGTCATATTGACTTCAAAGAGTCTAAGACTAAAACTGAAGGACAGGACAACATATATCTATTAGAAGGAGGATAAAGGATCATATGCTGTGTCATTATGAAACCTTTCACCCTCTACATTCCTCTAAATAGAGCACTTTTGAACTCCAAATTTATCAGTTATTTCTTGTCTTCTCTCAATTTCAGCACAATGAGAAATGGCTGATGTTCTCCTATTAAGCACATTATTAACTTCTAAAAGGAGATCTGTTGCGGTGCACTTTAGCCTGCCTGGGACCCGCCTCCTGTCCCTCCAAGATTTGCCATCCAATGGGCAGATGGATCCGCCCAGAGGGACGGACTGTAGGCGGATCCTCAGTCAAAAGGCCTCACCCCTCATGCCACTCTAAGCCCGTCTCCTCCCCNATTCATAGCAAACCAACCTTATTGAGTTGAAGGGCACAGGAATTGAAAAACATCTAATAGTGGCTCTTTTCTTGAAGAAAGCAAACAAAAATTCAGCAACAGAGTAATGAATTTTGGACTGACCATGAGCTGCTAAATGAACACAGGTGGCTGTTTCCACAAGAAAGCTATTTGTAATAGACTTCAAATTAGCAGGAGGGAGTTATAAGCTTCAAATACTTTTGAAATCTCACAAGTGTGAAAGACTTCATACATCATAACTGAAATAAAGAAAGGTGATTAATAATACCTAAATGAGGTACCAGATGCACTGACTCTCAAGTGTAAAAAATAATTTTTAAAAAAGGTAAGAAAATTACTCTTGAAAAACTAGGTATTCTTGATGCAAAATGGCTCACAATTCTTTGTGTTAGCGTACCAAGTAACAAGTGAGTAATTCTTCAAAGACTTTGTATTAAGAGCTCTAGCAGGGAGTCACAGACGCAATTATGGAATTTCAGCTTCTCCAGTATAACTTTTTTTAATCCCTACGAGATATCAGATACATGATCTATCCAAGCAACAGAGCTACGTAGCTACCATGGTCAAGGAAAGCTTTCATGAGTATAGTAGACTGATTTCTGTTTTACATGATCTTTCATTGTTTTTAATGTTCACAGATCATAGACTTAAAATCATAGAGTCATGGAATGGCCTGGGTTGGAAGGAACCTTAAAGATCATTTCATTCCACCCCCTTGCAATGGGCAGGGACACCTTCCACTAGACCAGGTTGCTCAAAGCCTCCTCCAACGTTGCCTTGGACATGTCGAGGGATGGGGCAGCCACAACTTTCCTGGGAAAAATCTTCCACTGCAAAGTAAGGAATTTTTTCCTAAACTCAGATCTAATAGTTTCTATTCTGTGAGGAAAAGCCTAGACAAAAAATAATTGCCAAAGTTAAGAAGCAGACAGGTATTTTTAATCACTGCAAAGTAAGATTTAAGATCTTTTATAACCTAGATTATTTGTCTAGCCAGCTAAAGACATTTAGGCAGAAAGATGTGGTTTGAATATGCAAGTGTGTATTTTGTCAAAGTAGTTTTACCCTTGGTATCACTTTTTTTGTTCAGAGTAATACCAGTATTTAATTAATTCTTTACTGGGTTGATTATAGTACTGGTCATCATGTTATTGACTTGTTCACAGTAATTGAGTGATTTGTATTAGAACTTGCCTACCATGCATTTAGGTGGATTATCATGAAAGAGGCATAAACCACTCTTTATCCAGAATGAGAGTGTTCATTCATTGAGTCACCACAAAACTACTACATTTACATTTACTCCTTATCTTAATCCAAGTTCAGCCTTAGTTGTTGACAAACAATTCAAAACATTTCTGGATGTGAGTTGTCATTCTCTAAATATGTGCTTTTTGTGTGTTTAATTAAGCCAAATACCTCTGCATGCTTTAACACATGCACGAGGGAAAAAAAATCACTTTCCATAAGGCCTGTGCATTCCATTAAGGACATAAAAAATACACCAGAATGAAAATACAAGCAGGAAAAATGCAGAAATCCATTTTTCCCAAAAGCAAACCAGGGCACTCAGAGCACAGAAATTAATCAAAATCACCCTTATAACTCCACATTTCCAGTTGGATGAACATTAAAAATTCAACTTCCAATTACCAAAGATGTATCTTCACATGCTTCAATAGCAGCTGAGACCCAGCTAAAGATTGCTTGATTAGGAAAGTGAGGAGATAGATGTATAAGAGAAGGTGAGAACATAAGAGCACTGAGGTGAGTATCAGTTTCCTCCAGACAGTAATTTCAGAGTAGGAAAAACCTAATTAGAAGGAAAAAATGAGAACAAGACTATTGGGGTTTTTTTCTGTTGATTGGAACATTTGACCAAAGTCATAGAACAGATTTTTTAAAAATTGTATTGATCATACAGTGAAAATTTTGAAGACTTCAATCTCAAGTTTATGAGTGAGTTAGTTAATTGCATAGTCCACCATGGACTGGGGTCAGGGTGAGAGCAACAAAAGCATTAAAATTTTCTTCCCTCCAAACTGATTGACAGAAAAAAACTATGAGAATAAAATACATAGCAACTGCTTTGGCTTTGTCACTACTTTTATTGGCTTTAAAATAAAGAAGAAAAGATGACTCACTGAAAGTATTTTGGTGTTTAACCCGTATCTTATTTCTCACAATTTTATTTGAGTATTTTTTAATGGAAAAAACTTTTAGCATGCCAGGTCGAACCTGATCTTCTACGCCCATCAAGATTTTGACTGTTTTTTTGTATAACTTTATGCAATTCACAAGCCTGATGTAACTGGTCCAAAAAAGTAATTAATTGAATTTACAGGAGAACAACAATAATGTAAGAAAATTGGCCCTAGTCTCAGCTGATGGCTCAGGAACAAATTTCTCCCTCATATCAGAATTCATCCTTTATTAATGAGAATTCCTAGTTAAGGAAAATGCAATGAGAAAAACAACATGGGTTATTCCTATATGGCACGAAGTCACAGAGATAGGACCTCAAAAATTATATTCAGTGCTACAATCTTTGATCCCCATACAAGGAAAAGAAAAATGCAGATATGAGGAAGGTGCTACTAACTTATGACATAAGTATATGCTTGTGTCTGATTTTTGTTGATGTCAATTATCTACTTATCTGCTGTTATTAAATACTAACTGCTAATGGATGGAGTGTCACAGATGTAAAATGACAGGGCAAGGACAAAATCTTGGAACTAAAATAAAACACATAGAAGACAGAGAAGATGGGTGAGACACTGGCAGTAGCTACATGCTGCAAGGTTTATGTGCAAAGTCGTTGGGAAAACTCCAGAGAAATAAAAGCACCATCAGCTGGCAATATCAGCATTGTTCATCTTACTTTTCTCTAAACAAGGAGATGTGACCTGTACTGCAAATCACTGAATTATCAATTTAATTTGACAGGTACTTTTTTGCTTTTTTCTGATCCTCAGAGTCTTGCAGACACACACATGTCCGTAATTTAACTGTAAATCATTGTTCCTGTCAGATGATTAACAGCTGATCTAAAAGTCACCCTTTCCAAATTTTGTCCATTCACAAAAACTTAAAATTTTTCTGTGTGAAAACTCAAGCTTGACTTCTTTCACTTCCTTCCTTGGTACTTCTCTGTTTCATCCTGGCTGGTTTTGAAACAGGCAGCAGTCCCATACACTAGCCAGGATCCACCTATTCCAGTGAGAGCATGCCATCAGCTAGACTGGTGTACATAACACAGGAACTTCACCTATCTTTGTAACTAAAACTAATTCTCCTACAGATTTCCCTTCTCAACAGGGCCCTGCAAATGCTCACTTCATGTGGTCAGGTACAGCAAGATGGTCTGATCAGTCTTTCTTCTTTAAGAGATTCTGTTGGGTGTTGGTGCCTCTGGGAAAGCACATGAAAGGGACAATGTTGCCCAGCAGTGAAAAGGCACAGAAGTCAAAAGCAAGAATGTCAGCACTGACAGCTGTAGGTGCAAAAGTCTGTCATATAGTGTTTAATTACAACACCTACCACTGTTATATCTTTATTAGGTCTCCTTCAATCTTTGGCATAACAAAAAGCATGATCTTAATCACATTTGGTGAGGGCAAAATTTAAACTAATATTTTTTCTCAGAGACAAAAAACCCTCAGAAATTTATTTTATATCTGGTTTTTGTTTTCATTGGAGAGCTATTCAGCAAATTCAATTAAAGAGAAAATGCAGTTAATAAAGTGAAGAGACTAACAGTTATCAGATAATAAATTAAAAAAAAAAAAAAAAAGGTCTTTCTTTTTCATGGAGTTATCTAATTTCTCCAGAGTAACACATTGTCTGTTTCATGGTATTTTTCACATAGCTCTGGGAATAACTTGTACATAGCCTTCACTAACACACAGCTTTGCGTTATTATAATTCCATTTGCATGCAGTTAGGCAAAAAGTAACCCTGTGTGAATGTTGTTGGCTGGAAGACATAGAAGGAGAGGCAAAGAATATTTTTTTCTTGAAAACTTCAAATGTAATTTAATTCTCAATAGGTGTTACTCTGGGATTTGTCCCTGTTTTAGGTAAGTAATCTGATTTACTCAAGGATGAGTTAGGCATTAAGTGAACCTACACAAATGCTTTCTATCCATAAGTAGAAACAAACTTAGATTAAGAATGTGACTGACCCTGTGACCCAGTGACAAGTACACAGAGAAGTCAAGAATACATCCGTGAGTTTTCCTGAGTCAGGTACAGTGTCAGAAGGAGAGAAAGCATAGAAGGCCATAAATAATAACAAAATGCTAATAGACTAAAAAGAGGATTTTTTAAAATGAGTGGAAATATATTTTTTCATTACATAGGAAAATACAGATTTTTATTTTTTCAGTAGAATATATCACAGTGACAGAGTATACTAAACAAATGTATGATCGAGTTGTACACTTGACTCCGTTATCCAAATATACATATGGAAATAAACTCTGCTACCAAAAACTGCTATGATGTGAAAGAGCAGCAGAAAAGACAGAAGCTCAGGATAGCGACATTAGCAGGAACACTCTCAATGGGAAATTGTCAGAAAGATGGGACTGGGAATGCAGAAATAATAAAAGACCGTATATTAATTATCTGCAAATCTTTTTGCCTTGCAAAAAGTATATAAATATGTAAAAGAATGTTTGTTAGATTTCCTCACTGCAAATCATACGTCATCTCTGAATCCATGCTAAATGCATGCAGAGTCCTGCAGTACAATACCTGTCATTTGGCACACTAAAAATAAATGCTGAGATTGCACTATTCAAATGGGAGGGACAATCTCCTCAGCTGCATAAATTTAATTATGCATCCATTCATAAGATTCTGGCAAATGAAATAAAGTAAAATAAAATAAAATAAAATAAAATAAAATAAAATAAAATAAAATAAAATGCACAATCTTTGTCCTTCCAGGTATGGACCCCAAACTTTTACTGCTTTGTGTATATGCAAAATACATCAATGGAAAAGCAAGGTACAATATTTTGTTTTCAGCTGGGACTGTCTATTGCTGTGCTGATCATTATATAGCATTTTATATTACTGTTAGACTATTTTTTTTAATTTGAACACACTGTGCTGTTGCTTTTGGTTAGTAATATTTTTCTCCAAAGCCACCTGAGTAGTATAAATACCATAATAATCAAGTGCCATTATTGGGATATGTTTTGTAGCAGGCAGAAATCGCACATCTGAATGCAGATGTATATCATTACAAAGATATCGTACACTACTTATTATGGGCCCATTTGTACTGAACAGTAAAGTAGGGGATCACCATTTTTCATAAAACCCACTTTTCCATTGTATAAATTGTATGTATAATTGTATAACTAAACAAGAAGCCCTGCTGAACTGGAAACTATGTTGAAAGTACAAAGAACTTCTACAAGGATTGGGCATAATCTCAGTTTTAAAATGTAGACAGGGTTGCATAAACCCTGCTGCTCAGATCCTTCAAGCCTCTCCTCGCTGACAAAATACTTTGGTCTCTCAATTTTTTTTCAAATTTCTTTCAAGATAGAATATAAACTAACCCACCAGCCCAAAAAGTTTTCTGCACTGTATTATTTTTTGCACTTCCTTGATCCTTTATCTACTCCCAGTTCCAAAATATCACAATTCCCAGTTGTTTGTTTGAACTCACCCATCTGTTGACTTTTTAAATAATATTTTGCCTGCAAGTTCAGTCACCACGTGGCAAGAACCAAGTTGCAGAATTTATTACCTCCACCTTTCAGCAACAGTCCTATTGACACCTTTTGAATTACACTTACCCTTTTCTTTAAATATCCACACTTTGCTCTTACTGCCTTGGTGGGTGCTGCAGCTTTCTCACATTCTTGGATTCTTAGAAGTACTGATGTGTGTTTGCAGACAGGAATAGGGTAATAGAGAGACAAGATCACCCTCAGGAATATCCAGAAGGAAAACACACCGTGCTTAACTGTTCCAGAAAACTATTGCTAACTAGAGCATCATTGCTGTGCTCCATGTTTAAAAATCCTGAGAGGGGACATAAACTAACTGCTGGTAATTTTTTGATAGACAGAGGTCACCAAAACCTGACTGTTGGAACTACAGACTAAAATATGCATTGTATTAATTCTATGGGAGGAATGAAGAAGGGAGATCTTTCACCATTGCGCAAGAATAGACATGTCGAAAGTAAATTCTATAATTCACCTCAGTGCTGAAGTTCATACATTTCATTGTTAAAATATGCAACAGGACCCAAGCTATTAAACTAATTAAATTCAGGAACATTATTGAGCTAAAATTTATAATGAAACAGATGGCATTTTAGAAGCCTCTTTTGGCATTATGAAATTTGGTTATATTTAGAAGGACTTTGATTATTTAATGATTGGTCAACATTTATAAATAGCTTACTGATGTTCTGACATTACGGTCTTCATTTTGTTAAATATTAATCATAGCTCAACTCTGAGGATGTATTTTCTTGATATTTCTTAACTAATTTAGTAAGTTCCAACATATTGTGTAAAATAACACAAAGATTCAATAGCACAAGATTTTAAAAACTTGTGACCACCTGGGGAGATACAGGCAGATGACTCAAGAAACCTAGATTTATCAGGGCTTTTTGTAAGATGATTAATAAATAAAGTATTTAGGTTAGGTTTTAAATAATAGTTGACAATGTAAGAATAATCAGGCAAAATTGTCATAGACAAGAGGAGGGTGAAAGAATTAACATTTTACTTGTTCTTTTCCAACTGGAAATAAGATCAGACAATTGGCTGAAGTGTGGACATAATTTTTTTTTTTAAAAAGAGGTTTCTTTTCCTCTTCCTTTTGTGGATCAGTAGTAGCAATTCAATAATCAAAATGGCTGTTCTGGAACATCTTGTCACTTAACCTGACCATTACTTCTTACAATACCACCTATTCCAGGTGTGCCATTTTTAAACAAGCATATCTTATCTTACTTTGCAAGTATCTCACTTATTTCACAGAATCACAGAATGAACTAGGTTGAAAAAGACCTCTGAGATCATCAAGTCCAACCTATTACCTAACACCTCCTCATCGCCTAAACCATGGCACTGAGTGCCACGTCCAGTCTTTTTTTTAAACACTTCCAGGGATGGTGACTCCACCACATCCCTGGGCACCCCATTCCAGTGCCCAACCACTCTTTCAGTGAAGAATTTTTTCCTGATGTCTAACCTAACTTCCCCTGGCGCAGCTTAAGACTGTGCCCCCTCGTTCTGTCAGTGGTTGCCTGGGTGAAGAGACCGATCCCTACCTGGCTACAACCAGCTTTCAGGGAGTGATAAGAGAGTGATAAGGTCTCCCCTGAGCCTCCTTTTCTCCAGGCTAAACAACCTCAGCTCCCTCAGCCGTTCCTCATAGGGCTTGTGTTTCAGGTCCTTCACCATCCTTGTTGCCCTTCTCTGGATACACTTCAGCATCTCAACATCCTTCCTAAACCGTGGGGCCCAGAACTGGACACCGTACTCAAGGTGTGGCTTAACCAGTGCCAAGTACAGGGGAAGAATTACTTTTGTGGTCCTGCTGGCCACACTATTCCTGATACAGGCCAGGATGCCATTGGTCTTCTTGGCCACATGGGCACACTGCTGGCTCATGTTCAGTCAGCTCATGAATAAAAATGGTACTTGATCTTTAAACAACAGAAACCATACACTGTTTCTTCTCTCACTTCAACATATATTGCTTTTCCTTTATATATGCCATTACAAATCCCAGTTTTTCATGCTCCATTTCAGGTTTTTACACATGCAAAATACTTACACTGTCCAGCTGAAACGGTAAAAACTCTCATAAAGTATATAGCTAATGAAAAACTCTTGACCCTCTCAGAAACATGAAGTTCTGAGAAATTTGCAAAAGAGGAATGAAAAAAAATATTAGGGAGGAAAAATAAAAATTTTCACTTACTTAAAATAGTAATTTCTATTCATAGATTCTTATGAAATATGTAGGTTTCCTAACATTCTTCAATGGAGCAAAATATCAAAATTGAGGTGGTTGTTCATTTTTCTCTCATTACTACAGACTTCGATAATGATGTCATAAAATTCTGAATAATTTATGGTACCACATTTCTAAGTACCTCTGAAGAGAGTAAAGGAATCTTCATTGAATAACCTTTCATGCACAAAGAATTTTTCCACATACATAAGAAAAGCTTTATATTTATAATGGCACTGTTAAACATGGTTTTAGTGATATATGGAACTTTTAATTAGACCAGTGTGAAGCCATCATATCTGAGAAGGATAAATTTTAATGCTCATTTTCTACAGCTGAGAGAAGCTTCAGTTTCATTTTGAATTTTAAAATCTTAAAATGTCAAGTTAAATAAGCCAAGACAGGAGCACTGAGAATTCTGAAGTCATAAATTTCCCTAGTTCTTGAAAAGGATTGAATTTGCCATTATTTTCGATATAAGAACTTGTATTACTACTGCAAGAAGGTTGGAAAAGCTCTCTGAGATCTTTGAGTCCAATCATTAAGACAGCACCACCATATTCACCACAAAAACCATAATCCCAAGTGCCACACCCAAATACCTTTTGCACATTTCCAGGGGATTCTACTGTTTCCCTGGACAGGCTATTCCAATGCTTGACCACCACTTCGGTGAAAAAAATGTTTCCTAATTTCCAATCTAAACATCTCCTGGCACAATTTGATGCCATTTCCTCTAGCCCCATTGCTTGTTACCTGGAAAAAGAGCCAGAACTCCACCTGGCTACACCCTCCTGTCACGGAGTTGTAGAGAGCAGTAAATTTTCCCCTAGCCTCCTTTTCTCCAGGCTGAGCCCCCCAGCTCCTTCACCTGCTCCTCATAAAATGTGTGCTCTAGAGGACAACAGTATTATTTTTGACACAAAGGATCAAATGATGGTATAGTCTCCCCTTCTGGTATTTCTGATAAAAATGGGGATAAAAAAGGACTTAATCTTGTAAATACAGAGACATTTATGATGTTTTCTTCTTTTGCACACTACTGTTTGGGTTCATATGTGCAAATAACTGTATAAAACAGATTTCTTGGACTGGGCTGTAAGATGCTGGTAACCATCTGTACTGAAGAGAAGATACAAGAATATAAAAGGACTCTGCTATCATCTAAAAGTTTTAATTATGCTTTTAAAACATCTGAGATAAAAAAGTTTAGGTGGGGAAGGAACTTGATTAACTTTTGAAAGATGATTTAAATAATTCCGACAGTAGTTTAATGCTGGGATAGGGCTACGTATCCTTAGAAATACCTACTCAAATTTAGTCACAATCCTTGCTCCAGAGGAAAATGAGAAAATCTCACACTGCTACCTCCAAAACATGATCACAACTGTCAAAAGGAAATTAAATAGCAGGAAATCAGCAGACATTCAGAAAGGATTTAGGGAGTCAGTTTATTTGGCTTTATAATATAGGTTTTCATTTTGACTAAAAATACAAAGAATCTGTCTAATATGCTTATGAAATAACAAAAGCTAAGTTCTGCTCAAGGGAACATCTTTTGCCATAACAATATTTTTCACATGCTTAGACATATCATATCTATCATATCTATAAGGTAATTAGTTTGAGTTTGCAACTGAAACATGAACAAAGCAGGAAAGCTTTTTTCTTTTTAGAGAAGAAATAAACTCACTTTTCTGTTTCTCGTATCAGGGGTAACTGCACTGGATCAGCACAGTAAAATCCTCACATTCAAAAACCAGTGCAAGTAAAAGAAAGATATTACTGTCAGGCAAAAGCAGACATTTAAGTGCCTGAGTTAAAAAGCAGTATATTTTTCCAGTCATGGGAGCTAACAAAGAAAATAAAAAAAAAGGCCACATTCAGAAGGAAAATATGCATCATCGAATCATAGAATCACAGAATGGTGAGTGGCTAGACCTTAAATATAATCTAGGCCCAACGCACTTGATGTGGGCAGGGAAACCTTCCACTAGACCAGGTTGCTCAGGGCCCCATCCAACCTGGCTTTGAACACTTCCAGGGATAGGGCATCCACAACTTCCCTAGACAACCTGTGCCAGTGCCTCACCACCCTCACACAATAAAGAATTTCTTCCTAATACTTAACCTAGATTTCCTCTCCTTTCATTTGTATAGTGTTGGATACAAATGTCACTAGAGTTCATGATAAAAGTCCCTCTCCAGCTTCTCTGTAAGGCCCTTTCAGATACAAGAATGTTGCTATGAGTTTTCCACACAACCTTCTCTTCTCCAGACTGAACAGACCCAATTCTCTCAGTCTGTCTTCCAAGGGTAGGTGCTCCAGTGCTCTTATCAACTTCATGGCCTCCTTTGGACTGGCTCCAACAGTCTCATGCCTATCCTGTGCTGAGATGCCAGAGCTGGATGCAGCACTGCAGGGGGGGTCTAACCAGAGCAGAGTAGAGGGGCAGAATCCCCTCCCTGCCCTGCTGCCCATGGGGCTTTGGATGCAGCCCAGGATTTGTTTGGCTTTCTGGGCTATGAGCGCTCACTACCAGTTCATGTTGGGTTTTCATCAACCAACACCCCCAACTCCTTCTCCTCGGTGCTGCTCTCAGTCACTCATCCACACAATCTTATGGTGCGTCTGGAATTGCCTCATGGGAGGCGGAGGATTTTGCACTTGGCCTTGTTGAACTTCAGAAGGTTGCTACCTCTCCAGCCAGTCCCAGTCCCTCTGGGATTCACCCCTTCCCTCCTGCACGTGACTGCACCACAGAGCTCAGTGTCATCAGCGATCCCGCTGTCCATGGCACCAACAAAGCTGTTGAACCGAATCAGCCCCAGTACTGACTCTGAGGGACCCCACTCATCACTGGTCTCTACACGGACAATGAGCCATTGGCCACAACTCTTTGTGTGAGGTCATCCAGCCAGTTTCTTATCCACCGAGTGGTCTCTCCATTAAATCCATGTCTCTCCAAGTTAAATCCTGGTTATTGATTTGAAATGCTTTTTGGTTTAAAATGCTTTTTGTTTTGGATAAGGAAAAAAAAAAGAAAAAAAACCCCCAAAAATATCCAGCTGTGAAAGTATGGCATAGTGCCCCTCTCAGGCAGGAAAAGGAAGGACCATGGACTTGTATGCCAAGCCATTATGCAGCAACTTTTATTTCCTACATTCCATAACAAGTAAACACACCAAGACTTTCAGAAATGGATTTCAAGACTGACTCAGGTTCAAAACAGCTCTTGCAAACAGCTCTGCCCCAGCACCTCACTCCTTTAAAGTACTGATGAGGGAGAAAGAAGGTTTTACAAAGTATTTGCAGTGTCCTAGAGAACAACACAGACACGTATAGAAAATAAAGGACTATAGAAGACCTTGAAAAGCATATGTTAAAAAAAGAAAAAAAAAGATTAAAAGCTTCCAGTGTAGGAGAAAGAATGTGCACAGGCGACAAGTATGATACATTAGGGAAAGAAAGAAAATCATTTTACCATTCTAAACAGCTGCCTTTCCACTTTATTTTAATCCTTATCTGTAGATAGTGCAGTAAAAAGGTCATGACCCTATAAAATTATTCGTTCCTCATATTACCTCACCAGGTAATACCTCAACTACATTGAAAGAAAGCCACTTGAACACTTCAATGGTTCCCTCCAGTCAACACCTAGCTACAAATTTAGTTAACTGCACAACAAGCTGAAACTTACCTTTCTGTAGAAAAGAATCTGTTCTTCCCAAAGCATCTTCATTGCCATTGAAGTATTGGTGTTCAGGGAAAAAAAATCTAGTTTGTTTTTATGGCACCTTTGACAACATGTTTGGATAATATATAGATCTAAATTTTTTTTTTCAAATTTAATGTTATTTTCTCCACATTTCTGTCTGCAGGAGGCACAACAGCAGCTAAGAAATAACAAAACTGAAAGTGCTAGCTCAAACAGAATTTGCAGAGATAGTGTGGCAATCACCAAAGATAAACATTTTGTTGCAGGTTTATTTGTAATGCTAAATTTTATTTCAGAACAAATTAAACTTTTTACCTACCAAATTGAATATTTTTCTTTTTGTTTTATAGTCTAATCTCTCTAAAAAAGAAAGTAAACAAACACCAAAAAAACCAAAACCAAACACTACCACCCCGCTTATATAAACTATAGGCTAATTTCAAATGATAACGTCACTTTGAAACAAAATGTTTTGACTTTTCAGAAATCATAATTTGGAAAATTTGGAATAGGTGGTATTGTAAGAAGTAATGGTCAGGTTAAGTGACAAGATGTTCCAAAACAGCCATTTTGATGCTATATAGTAAATTCTCCCTGGTGATCAGAATTACTTTTCAAATACAACTCAGAATTGCAAATAATCTTTAATTTCCGTTTTTTTTTTTTTTG
>VZRS01013857.1:33531-51605 GCA_013398055.1 Ifrita kowaldi
GCCTGAGGAAAATCAATTGTTCTTTTTCCCTTGCTCCACTCCCCCAAACAACCAAACTAACACGGTGGGTTATGAGCGATGATTAATTTTTTTGAGGAAAGGGTTGGCCATTGTCAGATCTTTAACACAGTCAGCAAAGCTGTGAAATTCTTACGGCAAATCATTTATTAATCTGAGATTCATCTCTGCATAGGAAACATAGTCATAGTGTTCCAGAAATGACTCCATAATACCTGTGCTTCATAAACACATTGCTAAGTTTTCTATTTATTGTGGGAAAACCACACTACTACTTCTTTGAGTTCACTACAATCATATGTAAACTTCTATATGGGGCTAATCATATTTGAAGGTGAAATTTTTTTTCTTTCTAAAAATCTATTTCCTAATTTATGCAAAATCTCTTGTATTAACTTCGTTATTTGGATTACCACCATGTACGGACACACACACACACACACAAAAAAAGTAACTGAGACAAAAAAATGGTTTACCCTCTGAGAGGTCACAGCTTGATAGTTTTTCAAGCCTTTTTTTTTCTTCTTCTTACTTTTGCAATTTACAAAGGGTGTATTTTTCAGATGCATTTAAGGACCTTTTTTTCAATTGTGGTTGTATTTTAAAGTAAGCAAATAAATTAATTTTTCAGTCACTTTTCAATATGAAATAAAAAGCAAAATCAAGGCAATGTTGCCTCCATGGTAGCCTATGGTATTAGGCTTGAAATCCTCATGAAACCTAATTTTCAAAAAGTGAAGTATTCTCTCTGAAAATCTTTTCATTTTAGGGTTCACTGAGATTAGATGCTCACAATCACTGCTTAGTACAGACTTCCCACATTTATCCTGAACCAGGGGACACAATATTTTTTTTAATGAATTAATCATTTGAACTCATGTGTCAAGGCCTGAGATTTCTTTTTTTTTTGCCTACTTTACTGATCTTCACTACGCCCTCATAACCAAAAATTTGTCCTACATCAATAGTAAGACCTCGCAGAAGCTGCTGAAGCAAATTGAGGAAATGTTATGAATTATTCATAGTGACCATCTATTTCATTTGGTCCTATTTGAGTTTCCTTAGACAATTACACACAGGCAGCTCAGTGATCTCAGGCTACCATGTAAAATAGACACAAAAATTGAGATTAAAGAATTATTTCATAAAAGGGATGAAGCCAACCCCCTCCTTGAGCAACAAACCTGTCATAAAAGCAGCATGGTTAATGGGTTTGTAATGTAGGTGGAAGTTTTTAGTCAGAGACAAAGGTGCGATTGATGAGAACAATTGTACCTTTTAGTGATATTGTCAGAGCTGAAGAGATATAATGGAAATAGTTATTTTGCTAGTCCTGCCTCCTATTGTCTGCCTCTTTTCATCATTCTGCAGCAAAGGCTATATTTATCTAGATAGATAATTAATATTTAGTACTATTTCAGTATTTTGCACATGATTTGACAGCTATGGAATGTTCCAGAAACATATTTTGCTGCGAGAATGCTGGAGCTGAAGGATGAGGTATAAAAGTAGCCACTTAATTTTTCCACTGCCATTCAAGTCCAGCAAGAGTAGAACTGGGTGATGCCAGTTACGGCTACTGTTGTGGGTTAGATTTCTCAAACTAACTTCTTCCCATTTGTTGCATGTTGGAGAAGCAGAAAGGTGGTGGTTTTCAAAGTGGTTGAGAAACAGAAGGGTTAGCCAAGAACTATCGCATACTACTGTAATAGCTTGGCCAGGGGAATGAGAGTTTGGGAGTATTGCCTGGGGAATGGGCTCTCCCCCTGGGGGTCTTCAGGACATGGCATAATACTGCAAGAGGCACTGTGGCTGATTCCGAGACTTTTGCTTCAGGGGTGGGGAGCTGGTTTTGGGCCCCTTTTCTCGGCTCGGTGGCCGAATAGTATGGTCGTGTGTGTTACAGAGGGTGTTTGCCTGTTTCCAGGGATAGTGCCACAGTTTAGCTTGCTGCCAGGAGTGGCACCAAATCAGCTGCTGCCTGTGAGTTTTGCAAAAGGAGCCACCTCCCATCCTCCCCCTTGACCAAGCACCCACGCCCTCAGGGAGTTGCTGAGCGTGCACCACAGCACCCCAGAGGCCACGGGGGAACCATCACAGCCCCTCTGCCTCATCATGAGCCAACAGTGTCTCCTGCCGGTTGTGGTCATAACTACACCAAAGGGAAAAATTTACTTAACAGGTGGGAGAACTTGGGTTATTGGTTGTTGTTGTTGTTGTTGTTGTGGTTTGTTCTTTGTTCTGTTTTACACATATATATAAAACAGAACAAATATATATATATATATTTGCCAGTAAAGAACTGTTATTCCTTTCTCATAATTTTGCCTGCAAGCCCCGTAATTTCGAAATTGTAATAATTTGGAAGGAGGGGGTCAGCTTTCTATTCCAGGAAGATTGCTGCCTTCCTTGGCAGACATCTGTCTTTTAAACTAGGAAGGACAGTGACATAAGCTTAGTTCTCAGAAATAACACATACATATTGCAAAGATATCTTTCTGAACAAGGGTTTACACAGATGTTTGCTCTTGAGAAGAAATATCTCCAGCGGGGTAGCATGGTGTGACATGATAATCTGGCTCCTTCCTACAACATAAATACTGGATCAGACCAAGAAGTTTATGGAAGATGTGAGAGGCCATTACTTGCCAAGTGGGAGTCAAATATCTACCATGACAACAGAAAATAAAAAATTATTTATTTTAATTAAACTCAGCATTAAGTAACAGCAAAGGTTACAACAGTGGATGACCCACAAAGACTCAACTTCTAGTGGGTATAGATGCAAGTATTTAAAAAGTCTTCCTCAGAAAGAGGTATTTCTAGCTGCTTTAAAGAAATTACTATTATATTTAGGATGCAAATCAGAAGCCAATTTCTTTTAAATGTTCTACTCTAGTGAAGTATTTGACAAGGCTGGTGAATCCAAAAAAGCATTTCTGTTTCTTCCTAATTTAGCATAAGAGGTTTGCTGTGGAGGCCAGGGACAGGCAGCTCACCACAATGGCTGCCTGGCCAAAACTTATCCTCAGAAGATTTGTGGGCCAGGGCTCCTTCCTTCTCACTGCATTTCCATCACCATCACACTGAATACAAATACTATCTCCAGGGATTTGGAAAGTGGTAGTTCCTAAACCTGTTTTCTTTGGATGTACCATGAAGAAATAAGTACATGTATGGAATGTTCTTAAGTATTGAGGATATAATTGGTATACCATTTTAATGTATCGAAAAAGCTATAATAAACCTTAGAATCTTGATCTACTGAGTCTAGTATAGTCTGTGGACTACTGAAGATTTTCCACCTTAATTAGAGATTATTCATATGAAATACATCCAGAGAAGCTGCTTAGCAAAATAAGTATATGGCTCTTCATGTAACTTCAGTTGATTTTTAAAGTGTACTGCTTCCATATTTCTGAATAAACCAGAGCTTCAAGGAGACTTTTGAAAAATATTTCTACTAGAAGCCAAATAGTTATGTCAACCTTCAAAAAAAAAAAAAAAAAATAACAAGAATCAAATCAACTTTATACTTAACATCAGCACAGACTCACTGTTAAATTTTGTTTACAGGGAGGAGGCTGGATTAACTTTACTGATTTTAAAGCAATCTTAGCCAAGTGCTGTGAGAGTTTTCACGTTTGTTTCAAAATAGCTGAAAGCCCATTGACAGCAATGAGAAAACTGCCTGAAGTTCAACTGGTTAAATGCTTTCCTGAACAGTGCTGAAGGTGTCGAGACTTCACACTTAGACCTTGTAAGATCTAAAACCGTGTGAGCATTTCATCAACCTGGGATGTGCTCAGGATCTCTGATGAAAACACTTTTACCTTACTGTGAAGATGCAACATTGTAATCAGTTCATGTTACTTTAGAATATACTCATAATTGTTCTTTGTGTCTCAGTTGGAAAAAAAAGTTGATTTTACCAAGGATTTTGTTATTAGTACAACTTAGTATCAGTCATGCCTGTGGTCTATTTAACTCCTATATTTAAAGCTTTTCCCAAGTACCCTGCACATGTTCAAAAGACATAAGTGAATCTCTAAATGAAAGTGAATGTATGAAATTCTAATTTTGCATTGGAAGACAATGAAATCTCATTCATGAGATGAAATACTCCTTTCTTACAGGCATTTCCTAGAGAAAGTTTCATCAGGCAAGGTTCAGTTTTCACAAGCTGACCAACATTTTGCAGCTAAGCAGTGGTGGGTTTGTTACATGTTGGAGTTCAAGACAACATACAGCGTAACTCTTTACGCTTATCCTCCCTTTACCATGTCCCCACAGCTGTACTTGGCCCTTCTTTTAAAATTTCCAGGTTACCAGGATTCCAGCTCTACCTATTTCTCTCTGTAGATGTTAAATGAAAGACAGGTAAACAAGAACCTGTTCTTGCTGTTTCTCCCAAGGCAGATTCCTGGAAGCAGCACTCCATGCCTTTCACTTCCTCGCTTACATGTGCTGATGCTGCCAAGATGGTTTTGTGCATCACCATTGTGATCATTGTGGGCCATTGTGGAATGGGTAGGAACAGAATTCCAGCATCAGTACCCTAGAGACATTTCATCAAGCTAACAATGCACTAAGTGTGTGTTATCAACAAAATAATAAAAACCATTCATATGTTTATTCATCAGTAATTCACTAATAAAATGCATTGAAACCCGCTATTAAATAGCAAGCTGTTAATTATGAAGTGACAGCAACTAAGCTACTGCATGTGTAATGTTAAGATGGTATCCTGTATTAGAAATTATTCACTCCATGTAGAATGAACAGTTTCATTATATAAAACTTTTTTTTCTAGTAGTAACTAATTTTAAAATATTAAAATCCCTATAACAATCTCTGCTGATGCCATCTGTGGCAGCTCAGATAGTATCTGTCACTCCAACAGAGTAAAGGATCCATCTAAACTTTACTAAAAATATCCTATACCCCAATTTATTTCTGAGAATTTGCCATGTTAAATGCTTTAATTCCATTTTAAGTTGTATGTCCAACTTAATTCTGTTATCTTGTGCACACTGTGTCACATGCTCCTTAACTGTATGAAGATAATTATTTCATATCCCTGAAGATCACAGACCACACACCAAAATGTGCATGGATTTCTAATAATAAGGGATTTTTTACCTTTTCTCACCAATCTATTCTCCAGTGTTTCAGGAGGATCATTTCTTCCATGAAGAAAATTAAGAAGGATCAGTATTAATACTGGAACTTGGAGAAACTCATAGCAGCCCATACGGTTAAAAAGACTGGATGGAGAGAGGATTTCTGTAACATCAACAAGGACAGTCACTACAGAGGGAGTGAGGGGAAGTGGAAGGTTTAATGGGAACATCCAATTTGCTTGAGAGGTTGAGAAGGTCCTGTCTGAAATCACAAAGTTCTCAGGAGGAATGAAAACATTCAGACTGTGATACAGCTAAAGGTGTCTTTACTCTCTCCCTCTCTCTCTCTCTCTCCCTCTCTCTCTCCCTCTCTAACCACTATCTGTCTTGTTCCAGCTGAAGAATTGAATGATGGTTTTGGAGTTTAATTCTACAAGGTCTGTGCAGTCATTTGCTGCAGCTATCAAACATCTCTGACTAGTGATAGAAAGCCATAGTGTCCACAAAGGGAGGCTGGACAGTCTAATTTACATGGGTAAGTTAATGAGCTGAGCATTAGTCCTTGATTCTTAAAGCAGAGAAGTCCCATTTCAGTTTAGCAGCAACCTTCAAATCCTGAATGCTGAAGGTCTGCAGTAAATCCAACCAGGCCCAGGGAAATGTCAAATGCACCTGGATTACACATTTTGGAAAGCAACACAGCCATGCATACAGATGTGACACAGCAACCCATAGCTGTGTAACAGTCTGGTTCTCCAGGTGGTACTGCTGCTTATTTCTTGTACCACCGGCTAATATTAGAGTCACGAGGTGCTAATAGTTTTTTTTCTCTTGCTTACAGCACCACAAATTATGTAGTATTCCACATTTATATTCAAATGTATTCATCACATCTGAATACAGATATAACACAAATGTTCTTCCTGACAATAAAATGTAGTCATTAAAACTAATAAAGAATTTATTGTATGTACTGCAGAAGCACATTAGATCAGTCAATTCCTACAGTTGCTCCAGAAATTAAATGAGGTATTTTTGAATTATTAAAATACACTGTAGACAAATATTAGCATGATTTGTGTGTCGATTTTCTTTGATGATTGTACAGGGGCAAAGCCTTGGGAATTGAGACTAACAATTAGTCTTCAGTGCTATATATTTTCTAAGAAAGTAGAGGATTTTCTTCAAATCAAAGAGAAAATAAAGTGTCATCTGTAACAGTGACTCGTGTGCTGAGTTTCTATAAATTTATTTTATCACAGAAATTAAGAAAAGTGAGACACCTCACTCACAGGGTGGCAATTAGATTTCATTTTTCCAAATTGGTTAGAGAAATAGAGGCAATGTATCAGTTAAATGTAATAGAGAAAAAGTCTTATTAGATTTTACAAGGTGGAGTACAGTGCCCAGTACTTGGACTGACCCATTCAAATCCAGAGGTAATGCTTTAATTTCAAGGTGACAAGGCTAGCTACACTAATGATATCCCTTCTGGACCGAGTACATCCTAGCTTGCAATGGACCCTTTGCTGGAGCTGGGTCGCACAGCTCTTCTCTGAGTCAGACACAAATTCACAACAGAGACTACCCAGGAAAATCCCATCTGACTTTCTTACTTTCACTTCTTACCTCACACACTGTGAGTGAATCTCATTACTTCATATAGTATTAAGACAAGCATATCATTTTTTCCCAGTAGAAAATTTTGGGTTTAGAGCAGAAGAGGGAATTCCCTTCTGGTAAATGATTTCCATAAGGATCCAGGGCTGGTAAATGCCAAGTTAGCTCTGCATGTGCAGTCAGAGAGTCTGGTACAACCTTTGCACTTCCCGCACATTTCCTGGAGTTGCACATTTTAGTGTACACTGGAGACACATGGTTTGGATAAGGAATTGGCTGGATCATAGAATCATAGTTTATGCTGAGTTCGAAGGGACGCATCAGGATGATCAAGTGGACAGTCACACTCAAAGAGTTGTGGTCAACCACTTGATGTCTCAGTGGAAATCAGTGGTGAGTAATGTCCGTGAGGGGGTGCTGTTGGGACCAGCACTGTTTAACATCTTTGTTGGAGACAAGGACAGTGGGATCAAGTGCATTCTCTGGATTGTTGATGACACTGAGCTCTGTGGTACAGTCACATGCTGGAGGGAAGGGATAGATCCAGAGGGACCTGGATAGGTTGGAGAGGTGGGTCTGTATGAACCTCATGAAGTTTAACAAGGCCAAGTGGAAGGGTCTGCACCTGGGTGACAGAAATCCCAAGCAGAAGTACAGGCTGGACAGAGAATGGATTTGGAACAGCCCTGAGGAGAAGGATTCAGGATGTTGGTTGATGAGATGCTCAACATGACCTGTCATGTACGCACACAGCTGAGAAAGCCAACCACATCCTGGGCCTACATCATAAGAAGTGTAGGCAGCAGACTAAGGGAAGAGATTCTGCCCTTCTTCTCCAACCTTGTGAGACCCACCTGCATCACTGCATCCAGCTCTGGGGTCTTCAGCATAGGGCATTGACCTGTTGAAGCAAGTCCAGAGGAAGCCACAGAGATGATCAGAGTGCTGGAGCACCTCTTCCTAATATACACTGAGAGAGAAACAGATGGCGTTGTTAAGCCTGGGGAAGAAAAGAGTTCAGGGACAACTTACTGTGGCCTTCCAGCATGTAAAGGGGGCCTACAAAAAAGCTGAATGGGGACTTTTTTAAAGGGAAATTTGGTACGGGAAAAAGGGGAATGGCTTCCATGTGGAAGAGTAGGTTTAGATGAGATGTCAGGAAGAAATTCTTCCCTGTATGGGTGGGGAGGCCTCACAGGTTGCTCAGAAAAGCTGTGGCTGCTCCATCCCTGGACATGTCCAAGGCCAGGTTGGATGGGGCTCTGAGCAACCTGGTCTAGCAGAAGGTTCCCTGCCTATGGCAAAGGGTTAGAACAAGACGATCTTTAAGGTCCCTTCCAGCCCAGATCATTCTATGATACAATGGCATAACCCTGTACAGGAATAAATGACTGCAGGGGGCCACAGGGGAGAGTTGCACAGTCACAGAAAACAAAAAAGTCTTAGAGGAAATGTGTTTACTTGAACAACTAGAAAAAACACCCAAAATAATCCTAAAAACCCAACCAATTAAAATGAACATTTTGAAATATAGTGAGTGAAATATTTAATGAAAAAGGCATGTCTGGCATGTAGTCCCTTTATGCTAATTTAAAAAAATAGCTAACAAAACAACCCACTCTTGAAGGGTCATACACCTCCCATTTGATGCAAAAATAATTAGCACTTGGTTGTCCATGATTCTCTCCTCTCTGATGATAGGTGCTAATAGCCTGTCGCTGCTACGGAAAGTTGCTAAGCAAGACAAGGCATAGAGGAGGTCAGCCATCTCCTCTCTGACAACTTCTAGCATCAATTATTTTTGTAAACTAAAGATTTCCTTTTTTTCTGAGTGTTCTGCATATTTGTTTGAGATAAAAGATTTATCACTATAGAACAAACCAAACATGTAAAGACTGAAGTGTTCTGATGGAATTACCTCTTTTTCATTAAAATATAATCTGTGTTTCTTAGCATTGCTGTGCAGTCATCAGAAGGTAAAAACCATAGCCTGACCTAGTTTTTTACAGTTCTGAACAAATTATATGAGAAATTTGAGTGTTCTTGGTATAGAAACATTTTTCGGTTGATTTAAGCTATTTTACAAGTCACAAATATTTTTATTTAAAGGATGATAGTTAATTTCAAATGGAAAAAGTAACAGAAGAAAAGCCAATTATTGCCTTCTAACAAAACAGAATATCAAGAACAATTAAACAGTTGTAAAAGGAAAACATATGCAAAATAACATCACATTGAAAGTCTAAACAGTTTCTTCAATTGCAACTATTCTTAAACTATTGCTTATTGGATTCTCAGTTCAAAATGTAATTTTTATGTTATATCATTTCAAATTAGTATCTCAGGGAGCAGGATATATCACTGTGTAACCAAAATGAGATAATACTGGTTTTAAATACATAGCATTAATACAGACACTTGTTTATCTGTAAGTTGTTTAATGGCAACTGGAATGTTTTGTGCTGCCAATTCCTATTGCATGAACGAAAGTCAAAAGGATAGAGTAACACCATCCCTGCCCGGCTCCGTGGGGTCCCACGTGTCCCCACAGACACATGGGCAGTTTCAGTATTATGCTTGATAGCAAAGAGTCTGAAAGGATATTTGCTTGCATTCCAGCAGGAGCATTTATTGCATCTATACTGTTGAAGGTTGCAGAGGCAAATACAAGAACAATGGTGAGCTCAGGGTTTTTCCCAGAGCTGGGGAAAACACGGGATTAGGGAACAGAGACGAATAGGGAAACTTTGGAGGAGTGACAAAGGGTAGAGGCTAACAGCCAACCAAGGAATTCAAACTGGGATAGATTAATTTAACAGAACAATGCATCCTGGGAGAAGCCTTTTTGGTCACCCTAACATAATGTATGTTCACCAGCCACCACAATAGAGGCCCCCAAATAATTTTAAAGAGAGGAAAAATCCACATTCCAAAATTCTCCTTGCTTTTTTTGTTGTTGTTATTGATTGCTATGAGTCATTTGAAGCCTGATATGAAGTGTCACTTCCTTATCATTAAAGTGCTTTTTGAGCAGTCCCCTCAACAGCCACTTTCCCACATCATTATGAGCGTTCCTGTTCTGTGAAAGGTACATGAGTTTAATGCACACTGGTCCCCATCAAGTACTAAAACTTCATTTTTCTCTCTTTTAGTTTTTAACAAAACTATTTGAATAACAACCTCCCAATCTTTTTTCAAATCAAAGTCTATCTGTCTATTTCAAACTCTTCTTGGTAATTGCTCTCATGGTCTGAAGGAGAAATGGTAGTTTGGGTCAACTTGCACTGAAGACACTGTCCAAGACACCACGGAGAGTTTTGCCTTGTTGAATGCAGGAAATATTAAAAAAGAAATAGCACATTTTTTTATTTTCAGTGGTTTAACAAAATATGCATGGAAAAATTTTATTTCTATGGGTCGTAATTAAGAAAAATTACTTAGAATGGGTCATTAGTTTGCTAAGTGGTTCAGGTGAACAGTTAGGTGTTTACAGCCTGAAAGGCTCAATACACTTAATCCTTTAGGAGAACAAGTGAGAAAATTCCTTTCCCATATTCCTGTGACAAGATTTTTTTAGGTGACTTTTCTGAAATACTGTAAATACAACTTCATCTCTATCACCTTTTTAACTCTCCATTCTTCATACATGGACACAGGCATGATGATGAGACTTCTGTTAGCACTACTACTGTTACATTCATATTCATAGTAGTGTTAACTTTCCTACCGAAATAACACTACTAATTGATTTTGATCAGATAGAACATGTCAGGAATCCAAATGGTACCACCCAAGTATTGAACTATTTGAACTGCACTACAACCTACCCCAGAGAGCATTTGTTATTAGTTTTACCCAAAGGAGAAATTCTAATGATGGTTACCTATGAAGGTGATGATCTACCAGTCTTTAGAAAGTTTCATGGTTTTAGAGTTTTATATATCTTAAATTCATCTTAACTTTGTATTGGTTGAACTGCATGTCTTTAGAAAGATCAACACATATGTACCATTTAGGAATTACCCCGTTCTCAAGGATTAAATGGGACCTTTTTCTTTGGTTTTACTCTGTGAACCTTTCTATTTTTGACAGATAATTATATTTTTTTGTGCTTATAGTAGTGTGCATGTTAATAGCCTGCAGTGCGTGGGATAAAATCATAGAGTCATAGTCAGTGTGCAGTGAAGGTATACATCCAATCCAAATTATAAGCAACAGGTCATCTCTCTCTTCCTAAAAAATATCTTAATATATTAATTGCAAACATTTTACTGGAGATGAGGATGGGTGGGCAAAATACATTCTTCCCTTGGAAAAATAAATGTATTTTCTTTAATCTTACACAAGCTAATAATGTTCCAAAAGTATTTACATTACACTGTTTCCTTTGCATTTAAGAGGAAAGAGGAAAATCAAGACAGAAGGAAATAATGGCAAGCAAACTACAGCAGAATGAGTTGCAAAGAGCAGAAACATGCACTTAGCTAAGAAGTTTCTAGAGCAATCCCTCACACTGTACTTCCTCACAGAAAAACAAAACAAGGTAAAGCAAGATTTTAGCCTTTGTGACAAATTACTCAGGAAGGGAACCCACTTTACTGAGGAAAGAAATAAAGTCCTAAGTGAATTGAGAAGTAAAGTGGGACCCAAAGAATTAACTGATACTCTGTGACCTGTACGTTGTAACTTTGGAACTCTAATTGAAAGGGTGAGGCATCACTACTTCATCCAAAGAAGAGCTTTGCTGACAAAGCTGGGACAACAGTCCCATCTATAATAATTATCAGAGAATTTTATGTACAATCTAGTTGAAAGAAAAGTCAGTTTATAATGAATATCTTTTCAAAACTAGATTTCATAAAAAAAATATATTTTTTGCTGAGCACTCTCAAATGAAAAATAAATATCAATTCAAATCTACAGTAGTCACAAATGAATGTGCTACTTTTCACTTATGTCTAATCCCTATTTCCTTCCAGTTTGGAGTCTTCCTCCAAACTACCTCTCACCTAGTTCACTACAGACAGAAAACGAACCACAACACATTGTCCTTCTGAAAGGTGTGAGAAACGTTCTGAACTATCGTTTCACTTACAAGAAGAAGAAACATTTAAAGAACCCATATTTAATTCTCCAAATACAGTAAGAGAAGAGTGTTTCAGTACTTAAATATCTACCTATCTTATTCTTGCCAATTTAATGCAATATTCTGGAATGGCTTTATTTTTGTTATTTGAAAAAAAAGTATCCCCTTTCAGTAGCCAGACTCTTCTCTTTTTTTTTTTTTTTTTTTTATTTCGTCATGATTCTCATTCTTGCACTGCATTTTTTTTCATGGAAACTTTATGAGTTTTATCTTTCAGTTCCGGAAGTAGTAGATGCTGGTTTTTGACTACATTTCAGAGACTGGAGAGTATGACAAAATGCTAATAAAGATGTATGTATTCATATTTTCTTACTATAAAATAAGAATGATGTTACTAATGGAGAAGGGAAAGACAAAGGTTTGCAATTGTCAAAGTGTATTACTGCTAGTAGGGCATACACCTCTGTGTAGAGCACAGGACTGCAGTTAACTCACAGAAGCTGACACAAGAAGAAACACTGAAGAAAATTTGCAAAGGCAGTAGTCACACTTCTGACATTTTTGTGAAGAAAAAGAACTGCCTGTGTTTAACAGAGACCAAAAAAAGTGGCATAAGAGGCAGTAGAAAGAAAAATAGAAACTTCTACACACCTATACCAAATTCCACACACACATCCCCGCCCCTCCACCCCCACCCTTTTCCCCAGAAAAACCCAAACCAAAACCCAGTAACAAACAGAAAGAAAGAAGTGAAGTCTGGAAAGGTAAAAACTGTATTTTGCTTTTTCCAAAGAGAAAAATTAACATACAAAACACCTGAAGCATTTGACAGTCTGTCTTCCTTTTGATTTGTTTTGAAAAGCTTTTCTCTTGTGATACAAAAATACCCTTGAACAGACTTCCAGACAAGCAGCCCCCGTAAAAACCTCCCCTAGAACAACTGACTTTGCAGTTCCTAACCACAGATACATCTTCTGAGATAATTACATGTAGGAGATGGGACTATTCAAAATCTCACTTTAGGGGTTCAGTTGCTAGTCTACATTTTAAAAGAAATAATGGTAACCGTGCATTCTTAAGAGGTTTTCCTCATCTAACGAAATAATTTTGGATACAATCTCGGGATTTATAAATGTAAGAAAATTTTGCCACAGGTGGTGTTGTTAACTTTGCTAAGATGGCATCATCTTTAACACTCTAGGAAGCGTGTTCTCCTGATATTTTAGAAGTGCCCCTTTGAGTTAATGCTTTCCAATTACATTTATAAGAGTATGTTTTAAAAATTATTTTTAAAAGCTTTTCAGCATTTGGTTTTTTAGGGTTTTTGCAGGGAAGCTTAGATCAATTCTCTGTCAGTCAGCATTTCTATACTTAAGTTATGAATATATTTTCCCTAAGATTTTGGCTTTTTGATTATCAGTTTCTGCTTGAAAACATACTTGTATGTTCTTTTAAGAACTATTTATTTCTTGTAATAGGTCTAAAATACCTACTTTTTATGTTAATCTTTTTTGAAGTCTTTCTGTATTGTTAGTGCTCTTCCTCAAATTCCATCCAGATAGAAATAAGTTTGGATGTTGTTCTGTTCCACAAAAAACCCCAACATTCATTTAAAATAATTTCTTCCCTGCAAGTTCACCAGAAATTTGAGAGCAGGACCGATTTGAAGCACAATCTCTACCTTGAAAGCATAGTCCAGGGAACCCTGTGGGAGAGACCTACACTGGAGCAGTGGGAGTGTTCTTCACTACAGCGTGTGGGAAGGACACACATTGGAAAAATTTGGGAAGGACTACATCCCCTGAGAGGGACCCCACACTGCAGCAGGAGAAGAGTGTGAGGAGGGAAGAGTGGGAGAGAGGACAGGTTATGAACTGATGGCAACTCCCATTCAATATACCACTGGGGTGGAGGTGGTACAGAAGTAGATGAGCTGAGGGCAATTAAGCCTGGAAATAAGGAGGTAGAGGGAAGGTGTTTCTAGATTTGCTTTTATTTCTTACTACCCTACTCTGTTATTAATTGACAATAAATTAATCTAATTTCCTCAATTTGAGTCTGTTTGGCCCATGACAGTAACTGGTGAGTAATCTTACCCTGTCCTTATCTCAACCCATGAATTTATTTTTGTGTTTTGTCCCCGTCCTGCTGAGGAGGGGGAATTAGAGAGCAGTTTGGTCTATCCACCACAACTGTTGTTTATATTTGTTTGAATAATAAAAACACAATTTCTAAAGCACTAGCACTAGGATGGGATTCTTGTCCCAAATAATTTGCAATACAAAGCACAAAACAATTACACAGACTTCATCAAAAGACAATGCAAAGAAGATGAATTAAGGGGGGGGAGGGGTGTGGGGGGGTGTGATTTGTTCTAGTTTTGCCTCCCAAGAGGAGGCAAATCTAACCACATACAATATCGCTGTGGGATCCGGTGGTGGACCTTCAACCCAGTGTGTTGCGACCTTCCTAGAGAAACCGTCCCACCAGGGAAAAGCTTTTCCAGGGGCTTTAGCGACTTCCCTGGGCGACGGGTGATTTCAGCAAGTGTAGCAACTTCTCAGCTACAAGTGACATCAGCTCTTTGTGATTCAGCTCTTTGTGAAATCACCCAGGCAAAACTCAGGGACAGAGAGACAGGAGCCTCATTTAGCAGTTCCACAGAGGTGACTTTTATTGTCCAGCAGCCTCTGTGAAGGGGAGGCCACAGACGAGAACTCCCCCCCATCAGTGGTAGAAGCAGAGGTTTATATGGGAAAGGCAGGGGGTGGGGTAGAAACCAATTAGCCAACAGGGTACCGGCTATTACCATAAAGAAACAAGGCATGTTGGGAGTGGCTCTTTTTGTCACCATGACCCTGAGCAAGGTTGCTTATCTCTAGGGAGATTCTTTTGGAACTCAGGCCACTCTCCTCCAATGGAGTGCAGAGGGCTCCTGCACCAAGGGCTCACAGCCCTCCACAATACAACACAGCCAAAATCCATTGTTAATGACAGTGCTTAAGGCAGTGAACCAAAGCCTGGAGATAAAATTTTATAGTACAGTCATTTGAAACAGTGAATCAACCTGCCTCCTACACAGAAAGGAACAGAGTATCTGCTCAGTCATTCCAGAACTGGACATCCTCCAGGGCCAGGAGGAGCTTCACCACGCAGCAGAGAGGCCACTGTCTGAGTGCTCTCCAGCCTGCAGGCTGCAGTAGGAGGAGCTCTGTCACGGATGAGCACGTATAACCTCCCTGCTAGACTAAGACATCGAGTGGTGCATCATGGTGACAAAAACCAAGGATGTGATGTCTGTGACTCAGTGACTCGCTAGAACAGGCTCAACTGGTGCAGTGTCTCCAAATAACACAAGGTATTACTGGTCCATGTGGTAAGTCCACACTTCCCTTAGAAAACTATTTAAATCTCAATGAAAATTTACTGATTTTAAATGCATAATTCCATGCCTTAATTCTTTCCAAACATTTGCATATACCCTATGGAGAGCTACAATTATGGACAACTCTTGCCTCGAATTAGAGTTTCCCTTGCAAACCTGCCAGCCACCTTTTTATCATCAGGGTTTGTGCCTATTGTTTAGGGTTCTATGAATTACTGGTTGGATTTCTGCTATGAAATACATAAGGTGCCAAATATTTTTAATGAAATAGTACTATGCACATATTTCATGAGGAAAGACAAAGAAATGCCTGCATATTTCTAGTTGGGATTAAAAAACTTGATTGTGTCATAATATCATGACACCTGTTTTCAGTACCAGCGCTATCCATCTTGGAATAAATATTAACCCAACCATAACAAGCAGGTTTTAATTCCCAGAAGATGAGTGAAATTATTTCTCTAAATAGGACCCACATACTTTATAAATTAAGACCAGTTATCATTTAAATTACACTCTTACTCAGTTCTTTTCCCAAGGAACAAGTACAAGTAAATTCCTGCCAAGGCAATCAGAACTAATTTTAAAGAACCAGTCATTTTTCTCCCTCAAACTGGTTAAATTTCAGATTGCCTTTCACTTCATTGCACCATAAAGAATTAATGTAAGTTACAGCATATGTGAGAAAATCCTCTTAATATTCAATGTCTACTGCATAAATTAAAATGCACTACCATATTTGCCCAATTTTCAAGCACATGAACAGTTACCGTGTTTAATATCTAATATTTTCTAACATCTTTACTCTTTTTGTATGGTACTTTCAAAGTACGCAAAAGGCTGATGGTGGTATGTAATATATGGGTGAAATCAAGTGCTTTATGTGTATCTGTACCACAGCAGCTGGTTAAATACATTGCACTACGGTCCTCAATACGACTGTCATAAATGTAATGCTTGCAAAGTTATACTGCTGTTAACTAAAATGTCTGTTTATCTGAGGCTTTTATTTTGAACTATTCAATATGCACTGCAATGGGACAATAATTTATTCCTACACCAAGCCAAAGATTGAACAGTCTAGTTCCCTTTGTTCTCCTACAGTAATTAGCAGAGTGAGATGATTAAAAGAAAAAAAAATAGAAAAAGAAGAAAGATTTCTCTGAGTTTGTTTGGATATATTTTACCTGATAAGTCAAAATGTCTAAATCAGATGATTAAAACTACTGTATTGCAATGGACCATGACATAAATAGAGAACAACCTCTGAGAAAATATTCTTTCATTCATAAAAACTTTCATAATATGCTAAATTTCTGTAACGGGAATTATAATCAGACTTTGAAAAAGCACAATTAAAGTTCACTTCAATTTAGGATACACAAAAGCTCTCATCAAAGGTGCTTTTTACAAGATGATCTAACAGAGGAAAAATATAGAAATAAAACCCAGTGACAGAGAAATTAACATATCAAAGAGTACATATACGTAACATATTAATATTTTGTATTATATATCAAACTGTAAGTCCTGTTCCCAGTTTCAGGTAGGCAGATATTCTCCATGCATGAAGCTAAACCTTACAATACACTGATTACCCAATTAGGCTACTTGAGCTGCATAATAGACGATCTGGCATAGGAATATTTAAATATATGGTTAAAAATCAAGTTCATGTGCTCAATGAAAGCAATTTTAGTTGAAATATGGTGATGATCACAACACATTCCTACAGATTATGATGTGCATGAGTGTCTGAACCAAAGCCCACCACAGGCAGTGAGGCTGCTCCATTATTCAGAGTTAAAGACATTTTGAAGTGCTTAGTGTAAGTTACAAGCAGAAAGAGCAACTTACAAATATATGCCTTTCCAGGTAATAGCTCCTTACAGAAGATTGCTCATTTTGTTCAGATTGTAAGAATCCTGTGTTCTCAGCAGGACAGAATGGTCAATATTGTCAGAAGTGACCATTTCCACTGACACTGTGATTACACTCAATTTTTAAGGAAATATTCTGGAACAGTAAAAATTAGAAAAACTATGTGTTTACTTATGCACATGCATACATGTTAAAGAGTAAAATGGGGCATCTCCTCCTCTGACCTTGGTATTCCCTAAGTCGTTCCCCTTTTCCCTTTTATCTTTCTTTACCCACTATCATGGCTGCAGAGCTCAGAGGTCACCCAGCAGCCTCTTGCAGCTCTTGGGCACCTGCACTTAGAAGTATAAAAACTATATATGTGTCTTTTTACTGTTCTTTGACATATATAGATACAGAGAGTCTTCACAGAAATATATTCAATTAAAAAAAAGGAAAAGAAATCAGCACAAAATGCATACATCATGAGACTTATCTTACAGAAATACAGAAATCTACAACTTGGAACCAAAATTGTGAAAAAGTGTTGGGGTGTGCTCTGTCAGAGCATCCTCCTGGTCGCTCCAGAGACCACCTCTTGTCAATCCTGACAGGGCTCTCCCCTGGATTGATGAATCAGAATCGGAGGGTGGATCTCTGGGCAGTTCCCAAGTGTAAGCGTCAAGCCCCCCAAAACAACTAGCCATGCCTCTTCTTCCAGAATCTTCCAAGCGTTTAGACATCCCATAGGTGCATGCTGACTGTTTCCTCCCTTGTTATCACCCCGTTGGTTGATTGTACCCTGGTTCCTCCCAGTCCCCCCTTTCCCTTTGGTTCTCGTCCTGAACTCCACCCTGATTTCCAGTCCTTAAAACACTTTGTCCGAGCCCTCTCCGGGGGATATCTCTTCCGCCGGGATCCGGTTAATAAAACCTGCTGTGGTCCAAGGAAGGATATCTCTCCTCGCTCGTTCTTTACCTCC